>JADWOT020001420.1:0-97025 GCA_036345935.2 Taenia hydatigena | reverse complement strand
ATCAGAGTCTGTGGACATCTGCACCATTGTCCGTTTGGGCAGCTGCATTCCTCTATCTCATATCAGGATTCGAGTAAGGAACTACTCGACTTGCGGACAGCGAACTTTAAGGTGAAGACTTGAAAGGTGGCACAAACCCTCTTGTTGTGGCAGACTGATTCTCCTTCTTATCATATCAGAATGCGTCACCCATTTAATGATTCAGTAGTGGGACAAAATCTAGGCTTGTTTGACCCCATGTAATGAGAGCACTGGGCAAAGTAAAAGCCGACTCTTAGCTGTAAAGCTATTTTTTTCAATTATCTTCCAATAGCTTGAGTCTTCGTTGCATCATTGAGTGCAAAAGTAAATGTAAAGACAGCTTAAGATGACCATGCTGCTTAAAGCATCACAACAAACGAGATAATATAGTGAAATGTCAAAAAAGCTAGTAGGCTTTCATGTCGACGTATCTGGCTCATCTTTAGATATTTACGTCGCTGACGGTTCTGTGGAAAGGCAAAAGCGAAGGGAAACGAAGCTGTAAGCGGGATATCATTTAAAATCCAAACTGGCCTTAAAGCACTATGTGTAAGGTATTGAGCTCATTTGCCGCAATCGTGGACCTTTCCCCATTGACTTAATTGACGCAGTTAGTAAATGGCGGCATCGCACAAAGCACTTGTGGCATAATCTAGGACTTTCCTTCAGTATTCTGTAATATTACGTCATTTAAAAATAAGTTTGAACAACAGCGATTGTAAATGAGTAAAATTTGCTATCGCATAATTTAGTTCAGCATTCTGAGGCACTGGCGTGGCATTATTAACATGAGCGGCACATTTGGTAAGCTTTTTTTGATTGATTGCTGCCCATTTTGACCAAAATGAAACGTTGCGTTTTACTACCATTAATTGAAAGCCGTCAGTTTACTACAACGTAGAAACGCATAGCACAGGCTCTTAATAAGGCCAACGCGTAAATTTGGGATAAAAACATCTCCAACCCTTTGCCCAAAGCGACAGAGATAATGTCATGGACTTTTGCTGTTTTGGCAATGCAGGTAGCAAAGCATCATTCTTATTGTTGGCTAAAGCAAGGATGGGGACTAAGCAACTTCTTAGTTGTCAGATGGGCAAAATATAGCTAATGAATGGTCGACGACAGTGAGATCAGCGGCATCTCTTCGCCGTCCTATGTGTCTGCATGTGCTGTGGCATGTTCGACCGATCGAAAAAGACAGGTTTGCAGATTAGACAGAAGAAGAGCTTTCCTTTTGCTTTCCTCTTTCTTTCTCTTTCCTGGAGGATTTACCTACGCCATGATACCCAATCACAGAAAAAACATTTCCACAAGCGCAAGTGACTTTGCTGGTGCATTCGTAAAGAGGCGGAGCCTGTACATGCTTTCTTACACTCTAAGCATCACAAAATCCTTCGCTCTTCCTCATTCACTCCATTACCGTTCACTTCGTCAAGAGGTGTAGAGAAGTAGACGATGCTGTTTTCATGCCGTTGTCATGCGTCTCAATGTTGGTTTTGCATGCTACATAAGGCACGGTAAACCAGGTCTCGGAAAGCAGATAGTGGCAGCAACAGAGGTGATCAGAGAGTTGCATATCGAATGCACCAGACCGCATTAATGGAAGGTAAAGATGGAGCTAGGATAATATGACAGTGCAAGAGGTGACAAGCGGGTCATAAAGCTGTAAAACCGATTCAGGTTATGGGCACAGGTTTTGGATGAACGAATGCGTAGACAGACTTGTCACGCGGTTCTTGTTATTGCATCCATTTTTACTCTGTAATATTAATAACGAGTTAAATTGCATTTTGCCTGTTTTTGCAAATTGTCATATTGACCTCCTGGTCAAAAAGAGGCCACACATTCTAAACCAAATTTTCGCACCATGTTATTATTACTGGTTAAAGTACGGTATTGTGCTGCGAATACTTGTAAGTGCGCCTAGAAGTGGGACCAGCAGCAGTTCAGTTGTTTTTGCCTCACTTTAAACAGATAATTCGGGAAAATGAATCAGATTGCAGGCATAACTTACCGGTCCAGCTTTCCCTATGGGACGTTGTAGGTCATGCTTGCATGGAAAGATGCATGTGTAGACACAGCCAGGATGCTTCGTTAAAGAGGATTTATTTTACGCTGGATAATCCTAAAGAAAAGCAACGCATTGCAATGCTCTCCTTGTACGTTGCTGCCTACCCTCTCCTTACACATCCCACGAAGTTTTGATAAGTGGAGCTGAGCATATACCTAGGAGTAATGCCCACTACAGGTGTTGTCGTATACGTGTCTTGGAATAAATTGTGCATCACTATGGAAACATAGAATAAGAACGGAACATAAGGAAGCAGTCAAGATAGTCTGTGGCTACTCTCTAAGGCTTGTGCTATGCTCTTCTTCAGAATAGTAACGCAGACACCGCTTGAAATGGATTTGACATTAGGCCACAGTGTCTTCGCAGCTAAGTAGACAAAAATACGATCGAAACCATTTTACATCCATAGCATCTCAACTGACAACCTTAAAGTGGACTATTTTACCGTGAAAGTCAAGGAAACCGGTGATTGCTACCTTTTTCAAAGCAAGGAGACATTCAATATAATTGTGAGCGAAGACTTGTCTGTGTAGATGCAACGCCAATGTTGTTCGCTTTGTCAAATGAATTAGGGTGGTGCTTTAGTTAACCTTGGGCAACATTCTGCAGCGGTTCGTTAAAAAGCTTAATCACAAATAAAAGAAAACAAAAAAGCGCCTTAAACTTTTTGAACAACAGATATGGGTGGGCTTTGGAGTGGAAAACGTTAAGTGTGGACTTCAATGCCACCTTATTACTCCGGAAACATTCATAAATTGATGCTGCATATTGGATAACTTAAGTGTTAAAAGATTTCCTTAGCGATATTACTACATGGTGCTCTTACATTCATTGCGAAATTATGATGTGCGTCTCAAGCAGGATATAAGGATACCACACTGTTTATTGTTTTGTGGTAAGCGCATTCCCCACCCTAGCTGAGCGGTGGGTTGAAGATGTAAATGCAGCAGACTGCTGTACGGGAATATTGCCGTAATTTTACTTCCTTACCTTCTCAACTTCACTATTTGAACTCGAGACCTACTTGCGTGCCCTTTTGGGCACTTTTTGAAGAGAAATACGTAACCACATGATCAGAGATTAAAAACCTGTGCACGGGATTTCAAACAAACCAAGTACAGGGAAACTCACGGAGTGATTGCACCTTTACGAATAGGCTTAGTTACAATGCACGCAAACACGGTACACAACTACGGGGTCTACCATTTACAGTGACCACTGATCACTGTCTGATACTTTTTACTTATCTTGCCGGATCCCGATAGAATTTTCTCTGAATTCATACCAACTAGTAAAATCATGAATCTTTGGATTCGCTACTGAGGGCTGAATCGTAGCCTTTACAATAGCATATGCATCGCGATTCTCTAGTCTTCTGCGTGTCGGGTCGCCTTCACCAAGGTGTATTTTCGCCCAACCCTAGAAGCTAAATTGTGTGGCACGTTAGATATGTCACGTTGTTGATGTCGCAGGTGTTCATCAATTTACACGGCCTCCTTTAAAATAAGTTCCTAATAAATTTTGCCCTTTTGCTCACACCAGAGTGGTCTTGAAGACTTCAAACTGTTTATTTTCATCTCCTGTAAGAGTGCAGTGGATTGGACCTGAAGAACCTGCATTCGTCATTTTGACGGGTGATAAGTGTGAACGCGTTTCTGGGCAGAGCAACCGAGCAAATCAGATGTGCGTACAAGAGTAAATGCCTTAAAAATTTCCACGTTCTATGTTGAACGCAGTGTGTCTGTTCACAAAGCTGTAGGTGCACATGGTACGATACGTACGACGGATGGATAGGCTTTGGGAAGGAAGAGTTTAATGGTTCATCTAAGGCGCTCCAAGGTAAACTTTTTACCGCTACAGATCTTAGAGACCGTTAATACTTCTTGCACAATGCCTTTCAAAATATTGTTTTGTTTTAGTAGCCGATCGAAAATGATGCATCTTGCCTTTGACTGTCTAGTGGACGACCAATTTGCCTTACAGCCCTTTCCTCTAATCTTTGCCGATTTCTTGAACTAATTTAAGCGCTGTCGTATCGTCAGCAATCTACTATGTACAAAGTTTTACTCTTAATAATAGTTTCATGAGATTTTATTTGCTTTGGCACTACATTTTAGATGTCACCTCCGAGTGCTTGAGTGGGTTATCATTTGGGCGTGTGGCTTTCGCTATCCCTAATGTGTTGCGTGACTGTCGGTTTGAGTAAAATTTGGATGGTTTTGCTTTAACTATTGCTCTTGCCTTAATACAAGCAGCACAGCTCACATCATTTAGAGTTATTCTACATGCAGATTTTATTCATGCCCTTTGTACTATTTGCTTAATATAACGTTCTACCTGATTGACAGTGTTGCCATGTTTTTACCACTCGCTGATTTTCAATTGCTTTTTCTGAATTGGTTGACTATAGATCATTTGCATCACATACAACGTGTTTATTAAGGCAAATATTTTGCTTCTTTACCAATGCTTTATTTTGTGAGACCAGGAATGATGCTTTAATGAAGTTGGCATGTCATTTGCATTCCAGAAAAAATCCCAAGTGCATTTAAATAAGGCTGCAGGAGGATGTACAAGCTATGTTCTTTGCACAAGCTAATCAACTAAATGCATAAGGTGTGGTTTTGCAACGTGCAAGAAGCAAACTACGATAAAGACTGCAGTTTTTGATATTTAATTTATCAGACAATGAGATAAAACTTAGGTTATAACTAATTGCATTTGGCGGATTAGCCATCGGTAACTACCAGCCATGATGGTAGGCCATTTTCCGTTATAATAGTAGAGGGCCTGTCTGTAGAGGATGCTTTTTGCAAGCTCTGCTCTCCATGCGATTCGCATTATCGCAAAGAAAAGTGCAGTAACATTTCGCATTTGCATTAATGCGCAATGTAATTAACGGTCTAAAAATGAACTCGTAACCTTTTTACGATGTTGACATGCCCAAATCGATTCTTGGTCTAAGATCGCAGCAGCTGCAACTCATGCACTCACAATTCAGCGTGCGGTAATGCAGACGCCCCAATGGCTATGCTCAACAATGAACGGCCGCTGAGGACTACCATTACCATTGACTTGCGACCGACATCCATTACGCCACTGACATTCCTTGATGCCTTACCACTTCTGTTAGGCCTAGGTTATTGTCATTGTAACGTGCTGATCTCAAGGTGCCTAAGGACCTCTAACCTACCAAATGATCCTGCGTCTACCCAGCCACTAACCCTGATGCCCTACATTGTGACAACCGGCGTATGTACTGTCTCGCCTTCAGTATGTGCTGCAGTCATTCGTAGCAGTTAAGTGACAGCTTTTATTAAGCCATTATTTAATGATGTATTTTTCGCACCTTTTCATACGGCTACATATTTAAGGTATCATAAATGCATTTCAGGGCCTTCCTGTCACGTCTTGATCCCAGTTCCTTACCTGCGGCATTGAACATCGCAGCATCCGTTTGACGTGGACTTAGAGATTCTGAACTCACGAATCGGCTGCTGTAGTTGGTTCGGATTTTGCTTCGTTGTTTCTGTACTTCGAGTTATTTGTTTATTAGACCCCAAATTATGGGCCCCTTGTGCATCAAATCCCATTGCTAGGGCTACAAATGAGCGCAAACATCAAAGTGGGCAAAGGGATAGGCACAGAAAACAGATCCTTATGCGGTGTTACGCGTTAGAATTAGGAGCTTATCATGATGTCAGTGAGATATCACGTCTGCAACTCACAGCTATCAACGCTTGTCAATAACTCACTGCACGACTCATACGACTTTGCACAATTGCACCAAAGAGAAACTCTCAGCGAGGCCGAAATAAGATGGTCTGAGGAGTGTTAAGTGCCTAAATTTTCCTTGATGTTGATCTGCTCTTGTACGTTAACATAGTTTTGTTTTAAATACACCTATTCCAATCTCGAAGCATTTCCAAACTCACTAATGTACTCAAATTTACTAGATCTGAGCTTCAGTTATGCCTGCAGCTCCATTTGATTGTGCTGTTCTTGCGATTGGTGGTGATTTGTCTCATTGCCTAGCTGTCACGTAAAATTAAACAATTACGCAGTCTAACTAGATTTCGTCAATTGCATTCCGTGACATTACAAAATGCAGTCAGTTATGGCGTGAACAAACATCACTCGCTAACTGATTGCAGGTCGAGAAGACATCGCGTCAGGTGGCATTACAGCATTGTCCTGGCAACCAAACCTCCGTCTGCTTACCCATACTAGAGTATCTCTCATTGCGAGCCCAGCAATGAGTTTTAATCGAGTAACAGAGCAGGGTTTTGCAAGCAGACACAAAGTCAGTTAAGCGTGAACACAATTTCTGCAGAACCCAAGAGGTACACTAGTGAGTATTTAATTCGTCGTGGAGAAGTCTATCCTCTTCTCAAGGGATGTAAATACAGATGTAGACTTGGCCCGAACGCTGACGCTTTGATTAGCAATTTGGAAGCGGGGTAGAGTTTTGAACAGGCGACTCATGATCCTATGCCCAGCGTTAACTTGATGAGAAAGAGACAATAAGTTGTATGTGGGCTTGATTGCGTTTGACTGAAATCCTAGTCTACTGGACATGAGAATGATGGCATCAGTAGAGGATTTGCATAGATTAATCCTACCACATCGATCGCCTTCTGCTCTAGAGCTGGTAATGACTCTGCTACCCTCAATTATATCAGCACGTTTGCTCACTGTTAAGCAAAGGAACAGATAGTCTTCCTTCGTTTAATGTCAACGTATTGCGATAGGGCTGAAGACCGCATAGACGCAGAGCAACGACTTCGCTCACGCGTGTCGCTTGGGTTAGCGTCGCATGCAAGGAACCAGTAGGAAATATACTCTTAACTGATTGGCTTACGCTGAAGCACGCGCCGCTACAGTACATGGAATTAGGTTGTTTTACCGGTGGCGATGATGATAAACTTGAGCACACAAAGTGCAGAGGAGAGAAGTGGTTGGACAGTCACATTCGAAACGGATCATGGATTGCAAACTCAGTGAGCAGTGGCAGGCGTACTACAGCCCATAATTTTCTGCTCGTAATGATCTAGTCATTCTAGTGCGTTACCAGTTCAACTTAGTAGCATTTCGCTCAAAGATATCGTCCACGAAGGAGTTCATTTCACACATCGTCTTCTAGGAGATGCCCGCATCAGGATGGACTTCGCCTGACACCATCAATACAGGTAGCGTAACTCATCCTCCTCCTCTTCTATTTCTCCTTCACCGCCTTCTGTGCCTTCACCCTTGATGCCTTCTTCGCAGCCTTGCCTGCCACTACCTCAGGGGTCATGACAACCTCTTCCCATTGGTGGAACGCAACACCACTACTAACAAAGTTCACGTCGCCAATGGCATAGGCGCCAGCCCATCGCATCTACCACAAATGGATCATTAATCTTCTCTTTGGCCTGATCATATGGAGAGAAGAGCGTGCTAACAGCCCCCCATAGTTCAACACCATTGCTATGATGCTACTTTTGCATGAGCCTAGAAACGCCACTTTGGTTGGCCTTAGCTTTTTCGTTTGTTGTATGTACTACTACTAGTTGCTGGTCAGTACATCGTGCTTGCGTAAATTATGATGAAAATCGGAAAAATACCATTCGGCTGTTAGCACATTGCAATTCATTTGCTCGTCTTTTAGGCCATTTTATCTATTTTTTAGAGGAAGCAAGCAGTCCAACTCGGATCAGGGTCAATTGAATTAGTCCGTGCTGTACGATAATGAGCTTAAAAATGCAACTGTTCCAAATGCGTGTTAGGTGGCTTTAGTTGGGAAATTCAAGCTCACACTTACAAATGGATGCCAGTCAATGCGACGGTCTTTCAAAAATTTATCTTTGGACAAAACCTGTGGGTGACACAGAAATAACCTTACTTGTCGATTTGTTCCGACATTGAAATATCCGTAATTGTGCTAGCCTGTGCATGAATCTGTCTTTGGAAAAACAAAGTCTTATCTGTCCATAAGCAATGCTTTCTAATGCAACAACAGTGTTACAGGTGTCCACAAGACCTATGGAAACTTCAGTATTAGTGTTTGTATAAAACCGTATGCAAGCCTCCACATCTCGCAGCAATCAAGGCCGAACTTTAGCTTAGTGATGCCAGCAGTATTGGTGTCGAGGTAGAGAGCTAGTAGGTGTTTACCTACATCCTTAGAGACGTAACCGTAGAATATTTTGAAAGTTTACCAGAAGAGTAATGCTTATAATCATATCAGTGATTTCACCATCCACGGTAGCTCATTTTGCACCAACTTTTGGCTTGTGCACAATAATCCTTTCCATGAAGTTACGGCTTGTGTCACACCTATTTATCAGCCATGATAAGTACCCTAGCAAAGTTCCAATAAGGACAGCTCGTCGCACCCTTTGATTTTGGTCTCAGATCACAAGCATTAGATAATCGCATTAACCGGTCACACGTGGACGTAGTGAGGTGATTAACTTGCCTCTCTGCACAAATCCGTCTCACCATCTACCTATGTACACGATTGTCGCAACTTAGAGTAAAAATCGAATAGCACCGCATGTAAGCGTTTGTCCTACCAACCGTGGCGATAATTTTATGGTCTGTGTGTTCAGTCTATTTACTTTGGGAATTACAAATAACCCGTTGGTGTCAAAAGTAAATTAATGTTGCAAAGGCTTTCTTATAGTGGGCAAAATGCGCAAAACCTTTCTTTCAAATCTCATTTTCTGATACTATATGATTAATTGTGCACCCTAATTTGAAGAAGAGGAGGGATGCATATGACTGTGAAATTGTAACTAATGAGCGCACCCAGAATATTTTGAATCTAGTATAATATAAGCATTAAATTCAAAGTAGCAATGAGAAGTAAAAATCGTCCCTTCAAGACACTGCCTTGCACTTGCGGTCGGTCCGATAGTCATTCAGGTGAAAGAATCAAAAGCATATCATGTTGTGGACATCGGGTTCTTATTATTTAATAAAAAGGGATACAATGCAGTCGCGCCGTTTGCTGCAAAAGCAAATCCGAAACGGATGGTCGGTTTGCTGATGATTAATGCGGCTTTGTCGATTGCGCTGGCCTGCGTCGTCCATAGGGCCGGATAAATGCATTGCCATTTCTTTTAATGTTTACATGATACATTAGCGTAAAGCTATACATGCAGCCCATTTAATTTAATCTTGACATATTAGCGATGGGCTCTATGCTACTGCTCGTGTTGCCCTGACAAATCTTGGATATTTAACAGCGAAAATTTTTCATTGATCGAAATTTCACATTTGAAATCCTGCTTCAAATTGCATTGGTTAAAGAAATTGCTGCGTTTTTAATCTATATCCACCGCGATCCTTTCGTAAGCTTAAATGCTGACCAAAACTTTAAAAAAAACATTACAGGGGCATAAACACAATTTGAAAAGGAGAATTATTGGCATCTCTTGGTTAATAACTGCGCGACATGCCCTTTACTTACTGCCCAAATAAGCTCTAATTTTCTTCAATTTGGTTATCTTTGGCTTGCATTACCATTGACAACTTTATCATCCTCCGTTGGTGTGAGATCTTTTATTGAGGCTCCTTCGATTTCCCTTCTAGAAGCAATCAAAATTTGAGAAAGACCTGCGGATTTTGGCATTATTTGCGTTAAAATCCAACCGCCATCGCAGCGCGTGTCTTTGTGTGAGCCAACCAGCTGCAAGCACTTTCCTTACTGACTCGTTGAAAGCGATACGTAGCCATGACGGCGCGCGTAGGAGAAGCCGTTGGGCCGCGCTTCTGTGTCCTTCCTTCCCATCGAAATGCACCTGCTTTGCAGGAAGCTAAATGGTCGTAGGTTCCAAAGTGTGCACGCTTCTTATGCGTTGACTGTGTAGCATAAATCAGTCTACGTGATAAACTGATACAATTGTCTTCTTTCCTGAATGCCCAAAGGCCCACCCAACACGCATATTCAAGAGCAAATGTCCCGCAAACAAGCCCTTTCATTGCATTAACGTTGGATGTAGGAGATAGCACTGTCTGCTCAGCGTCTTACCCTGCTTCTAACTTACAAACGCGAAGTGATACAAATGGTCTTGCACAGACTCTGTCATCGCCTAGGCCAAATCCACATTTTTGCATCTATTACCACATCTTACACATGGTGCAACCATGCCATGTTGCATGAATTTTGGTCAAACTTAACTGACTGTGCGTCTGTGTGCATGGCCCTACTTCGCTACTGCATTAGAACTTGATGAAGCTGCATAAAACGATGGGCACAACATATGACACATTGATGTCTGCATAGAGGAGAGGGTCAATTTTCTAGACCAGTGACCTCTTGTCATTTGACACTTCATCTTACCAGGACCGCAATCAGGGAAAGTGGTGCTAATTCACGAAGGGGATGGCTTTGTGTTATGTATGGTCATGAGAATCAATTATTCGACTTACGCAGGCTGCTTTTAACAACACCTCTCTTAACTAACACCTCTGCGCTTGGAGAACTTAAGGCAATCTCAAAGCACGCAACTAATCTAAGAGTTTCGTCAGAAAATTTAAGACAAGACACATCAGCTTGTTTGATCAGAACAACTAAATAAATAATAGAAATTATCGAGCAGGTAGAACAAATAATTGAGTTGGCAAACGAAGCCGTAAACAATACATGAATGCAAAAACATTGGATGAACGAAGCTACTAGAACTATGAACGAGAAGTAATGATGACCATGCAGAAAGGGCTGAAATGGTATGAAGTGGGTAAGTGTTTGGCATGATGAATGGGTACGTAGGAGAGCGACAAGAGCTTACAAAAATAGGGGACATAGGACGGCGTCCAGTAATATCAGGAAATCGGTCCCCTTACCTTAAATTCTGCTGTGATGATCTTAGCCGCGTTAAGGTTCTGTTACACTTTCTCTGAGGCTACTTCTGTGACCATTGAAACAGCTTTAATGGCGGCGACTGAGGCAGCATGCTTTGGTCAGTCTAACTCCAGCTCCTCTGGCACACAAGTGTGCGCAGTTTGCAGTGCTGCGCTAAATTACGCAAGTTCTACAAATATCTTAAGCCCCGCCGCTCCCCTTTCGTGATTCTCCAGAAATGGATGTGTCTGCACAGTTACCAGAGGCGTTGGCCGCTAAAGTGTAGAAAAGACATTCACTTCAGTAGCATAAGTTTTAAGCTAGAATTTCCTTATCGTCCTAAAAACCTCGTCAATGCTCCTAACCTGCCACCTGCTTGACGTCTGTATCGACGCCGCTTGCGGATTCGCTTGCCTTCAATTTTAGTCTACCCTGAATGCCACTGCAATAAGATGGAATTCGTGTATCTCGCGGCGACCAGGAAAACCAAATTATACCGTATGAAATTTCTTTTGAATTTTTTCCTTATGTGGTAAAGATATTTAATCAATTGCAAAAAATAGCCAAATCAGCCATCACCCATAAGAAATGATTAAGTCATTTAGATGCTCGCAGCGTTCACACTTGCCTAATCTTTACAACAGCCACTGAGTCCTGAGACGTCGCCGTCCACCTACTGAGCAGCGATAAGTATTCCCACAAAAATCACCCACCATTAACCAAAACAGCTTACTTGTTGCTAAAGGAAAGGCGCATTTTATTGCTTGAAACGCAATGGTAAAGTGTATCTATCGCTCCACTTCTAAATAGCTCAATGAATCGGACCTCAAATACACGCCTTAGCTAAGTTGTACAATAATTGATGAGGCGATAACAACTGAGGGGCATAAGCAAACTTAGAGACACCTGCTTACTACGTCCCTGAATGCGCGCAGTCGTCCCTGCATTGGTGGTCAAGCGCCTTCAGCTCAGGGTCATTGAGTGGCCAAAAATGTCAAGCGATTAATTAGCCCACGTCGATTATCAATTGATAGTCAACTAAAAAAGTAATTGCGTGTGCGCTTTGCAAAATTTAGAGAGCGTCACCACCATTTTATAACCTATTATTATCACTGCAACATTTCAATTTAAGCTTCTCTCTACAATGCGTAATGCAGTCGTTGAGTCTTCTAAACCGTTATAGTTCTCAACCAATTGCAAACAAAAACACATAATGCTAACAACAAAGATTTTTTATAAAAATAAGGAAAGCAAGGAGAGGAAGTACCTTGTTTATGTACGTCGTTTCACCCATTCAACAGGCTAGTAGTTCAGAGATGATTTACTAGCGCTTACGGTTTTCAAGAAGGCCCTCCGATACATCCCCTAGTTATATTGAATTCTGTCAAGTAGATGGGTCTTAGCCATCACTGAATCCCAGTGAACATCTGTGCCTACAGTCCATCTCGAACGCAACTATGCATACAAGCCGTAGTGTCTTAGACAAGAAGTGCTCCAGCATTGTGAGGTGACAAATGTGTGGACGATTCAGTGATAAACAGAAGCTTTTTGCTCAGTAATTGCGGCAGAATGTATCATTTAGCATCATAAAGTATTCACACAGTCGAACAACCGTTCAGAAAACCACCCTACACGCGCACGAAAGAGGTGTAGGAACATGATATTAATGAACGTTCAATCTTATCTTAACGAATACGATGTGAAAACTACTTTTAATGACGCCGTGGCAGTGGTTAAGGCTGCCTTTGCCGTAGATGCCTTGTAAGGCAGGCGCTCCAGCCGACAACGACGAGCAAGGGGGATGAGTGGTGGTTTACTAAGTGATCCTGACTATCCGCATTATTAGCCAGATCCCACGTGCCACTTTCTTCCCTTGGCAAAAATAGCGATTGTTCGTCCCTAAACCGCAAGACTCATTCGTCGCGGCCCAGAAAATGGGCGCTTCTGACCAGAGAATATTACACTGGCCTCTGTTCTGCTTGTCCGGTGGGCTATATTTGCACCACGAAAGTCTTTTCGATTCCGACAACTTTGTGTAGAAGTGAACCAAATTGGATACCATGCTGATCCTAAGCCTGTCACTTGCCCGAAATTTCAGGTTATCGTTTACTAAATTACCCAAACAACAAAATCAGAGGCAAAGGAGATTAACACATCACTGCTTTTGAAAGCGTGAAAGCTATGGTCATTTTCGTCGTCTTTTTTCTGGTACAAAAGTGCACTTTTGACTGTGCTTTGTTTTTGCCCAAATCACGTTCCACCGCTCCCATTTCATCATATTGGGCCAGTTAATGAGACTTTTCGGTCGTCAAATCATTGATATGGCGATGATCGGATAGGTGTTGGGGTCACCAAGGCCTCTAAGGGATTCCGAGGGACTTTTTTATCCCATTCGAATTATTCCCTGTCCATTGAAAGTGCATGTAATAATTACTATCTAACAGGACGCGGAAGGCCTTAAGGTGACTGACAAACCCTATCTACGGAAGTGTGAAGGTTTCATCAGATGGATAACGCAGTCATAAGCGTAAACTGTACAGCATTTCTTCAGAAGCCTGATGCGACTGATGATGCAGCCTACATATTATTAGTGTAGCAACATTTCTTGAAGCAAGCAGGCTGCGGTGGGGTCGGTTCTTACTTGTTGGGGACTGATTAGCAAATGCAGCATTTAATGCTATAAACCAAAACATGCGTTCCTTATTTGCCATCATGTTTTGATAAGGAGCTAAGGAAGAGGCCGAAATATATGATATTGTAGAGTCGCGCGGACCCAAATGCGGTTAGAAAGTGTCGATTAGAATCCATCTGCTTCTCCTTATGTCAAAGAGCTCTGAAATCATTTTTGGATGGAATTCGGTATAGGCTGCGACAAATTTAACTGGCAGAAACATTTATGCAGCGCAATCCATTTGAATTTGCTGCCATCTAAGATTGAGGAGTGGGTGACTTACGACTCAGATTTGCATTTGACAAAATAATCTGCGAGCCTTCGCCACGGAGGCTATTGCACAATACATTTTGACCACCGACTTATTCGCGTTGCTCGCTCTGGACCAGACTTGTCGACGGTGGATTGAAAGGCCACCGAACATTCTACGCCTTTTAATGCCACCTGAATCGGTCTGCTGACGAGACAGCGCTTAAATTCTTAGGTAAACTTCCACAAACATCAAAGCTGTTTAAGCGCACTTCTGGATTGTTAGTTTAGTGCCGCTTATGGTCTAGTAAAGGAGGTATAATCTTTAAATATTATGCGTTAGATCTTAGCCTCGATTGCGCCTACATCATGATGGTATGATGTCATGTGTGTCATCTGCCAAGTATATCCAAATCACGAGGTCGCCTAATCGCAGCACATTGTCCATATATATGTTTCCATTAAAAAACCAGCAGTTATTCCAGCAAGGCTAAACATCACATATTTCATGAATGTCGATTTAAAAAGACGTTCCAAATTTAGATAACAATTGTGTGAATGAAGTTGCGTAAGACTGACTGTTAGATGCGCTCCAATCTCATTAAATTAGCACTTATTTTGCCAACAACGGCGCTGTTGTGCGTCGCTCATTTAGTTAGGAGCTAACTTGCAAACCCCAAAAGCGTGTTCGTCCAGGGACAGACGTGGATGAATAGACTTTGCTAACGATTAGCGACTCAAGTTGCCTTGACCGTATGCTACTCGAGATTGGAAAATTTGGAGAAGGACATGCTGCCTCCAGATCTCTTCTGTCAAGAGGGGTCTGCTAAGGTGGAAGGACGCAAAGAGAATAAGTCCTAGTGCCACATCCCAGTTCGTCTCACGTACCTCTCTACTGCGTTTCATCCTAGCACCAAAGTAAGAATAATCGGGGGCTTCTTTTCACAAAGGCTCCATCTATAAGCAGTGATGGATTAAATTTTCCATCCGAATAAATTTTAATTTTAGAACATCGCTCGTATTGTTTTCGTCCTCCAAAGCAATCCATCGTAAGAATCTCACTTAAGCAGGAACTTCCTTTTTCTGTGTAGCTTAACGTTTTTTGTACGCAATTGCACTAAATGTCTCATTGCTGTTCTCTCTTTCCATGCAGCCATCGCGGTTGGCCCGCCGCCAGCATTTAGGGGATTTCCATGTGCACAATTCGAGGTATGTAGAGCTCTTTAATTTAATGCCACGTGCGTTACTGCCTCGTTGTCTTTATTAGTTTTGCAGAGAGGCGGCTAATAATGTTTTAGATTTTACATAAAGACCAGGTTCAACCAAAGTGTTATAAAATTTGGGTTGCATAGAGATGAGAACGAACGCTACATTTGCCAAAGCCAGCTGCATGGTCTGAAAATATGTGAATTGCATAGGGCTTCTAGAGCTTACAACGTTATAGCAGGGCGTCTTAAAAAAGAAAAATGACTTGTTCAAATCATGGAGCGGTGAAAATTGTTTATAATTGTTGCTTGTCAAGATGTAAGTGAGCCCTTTGATGGTCTCCATCAGAGAAACTAAGAAGTGGAAAGTGAAAAAGATTATGTTTATTGTTGCCTTAGCGCGGGTCCAATCAGTCAGCTATCTACACACTAGTGTCCATTAAATGGAGGAATGACCTTTCTACTGATCGCTCTATTCAACCATTAATGCCGCGTTGAATGGTCATGATCTCGCACTGATTATTCCAACTTCTTTCTGAGCAAAGCAACGCTCCTACGACTTGGTTTATAGTTGATGGATAGCTGTGGCAAAGAACTGAAAATTTGTTCTGCAGTACGTGTCTGAAAAATGCTTCAAGTCACAAGTGAGTTTAGGTGTCTCCTCGCGTTTGTGACCTCATTTCGCATATTTCTTGAAGTTTTCTTGCGATTTATAGCATAATTTGAAGGCCAATATCATTCGTTTTTTGAACTTCGGTGTGTGTCCATGCGCTTGCATCCATAAACAACGTTGTTGGTTTGACCTACAGCAGAACAACTGCACCCTTAGTGAGAATTGGTGTCTGCGTCATTCCTCGCAGTGATCACTTGCTTCGTATTGTCTGTCTCTCGAAGCTAGAACTTCACCACTAATAACGTTTAGCATTCAGAGGGTCTGAGGCGTCTTGCGCCAGCCGTACTCCCAATCAATAGCATTCAGCGTTGGAGTTTGTCAATTCTTGCGACAGAATGCATAGGCATTGCCACCATCTAGAATGGCGTCAATGTTCATACAATTTCCATCTTCATTCGCGTGATGATCTGACCGTCTCTTGGATTGAACTAGGCTCTCGCAATCCTCATCATAATTATTTGCTTGTTACGTAACACATGATGACTCAGTTTGTATCGTACCGTGATTCGCAAGTAAAATAAATAAAAGACAATAGCACAATTTTGGTATTTGAGTAGGAATCGGACCGGTTCGCGCCGTCAATCTTAACGGTTTATAGTTTAAGCAATGCAAACGGTTGGGTAGTTCTAATGGAATTTGCTGCCCAACAGACGAACCCCCGTTGCGACCGCATTGAATCGTGCTTCTGCGGATGCAGTCGTAAGTGTTGTCTTTGGCTTCCTTTGGTAGACTATTGCCAAAGCTCGAATCGTATTCGCTAGACTAGTCTTGCGGCATTGACAATATGGAGGGCTTATCGAATTTGCGCAAATCAATAACCTCAAGTCCATTCAGTAGATGATGCTGAGACCTAACCGGCGAATTTTGAGTCTAGCTCCCCAACTATTGGGCTTCGGGGTGTATCGCTGGCCTAATTAAGAACCTAGGTCATTTTGTTGTTGTCCTTTTAATTTCCGCAGCCTATTTCCTTCTGTAGGTGCTCTTCAGCTAAACTGCCCGATTCTAGAAGGGAAGGGACCAACATCCCCTCATACGCTGTGAAACTACTTGATGCCGTATTTGTCCTTCTAAGGTGCTTGCTGTTTGGACATGTACTGTCACAAATCCAGTCCATTCTCTACAGCCATTTTGAGTGGTCAAGTTCTAAATGATATCGTTTCAAATGGCTGCTTTGTTGATAATTCTTTCGGAAGACCAGGTCACCTTATTTTGTGAATGTTTTGAATTATTTTATGTTGCTGTGCAGTGGCAGATTCGCTTGAACTAAGCCGTTGGTGTGAGATTCTCGGTCAAAATTTTTAATTGCTTTCCAATAGAAGGCGGTTATGGAAGCAACTTTCGTTTATTATTTTAATATGTTGCCACTTCTACCACCAATGGCGCACATGACTTAGCGAAAGAATCCTTAATTGGCTACCTCTTGTGTGAATGCCTTCTTTAGGCATAATACCTGTGAGCAATTTCGATTGCATTCCAAAATAGTTTGCGTGGTTAAATATCTACAGTCGCTTTCTGTCTTCTTTCTAACGAAACTATAGTCTAGCGCGTACATTCTTCTTTAAGCACCCGTCCAGCTTTAAGGCCTTTTGAGCCCATTTTGCGCAAGATGGCGCGATGTCTGAAATTTTTAGTTATTTTTCATGCATCTCTTAGTGGGTCCAATCCATTGTGGCAAAGCTAGACAAAATTTAACAAGTAGGTAATGGATTTGCTAATACGTTGCTTCTTATTGTGCAAAAGGGGACCAAGCCTATGCTACGACACTGAAGGTAGGTGCAACCCATGAAAAACTCTTCTGCCCAACTAATTCAAAATTTCATTTTCGTGCAATCAGAAGCTCACCCGGGCACAGACTCAACGCACACTCAGTTCCAGGCTTTACTGGCCAGCAGCTAAGCACCCACGTCTTTCCGTAAGATGACTCACACACGCTCATAAAATGCCATCCCTCTTCGACCTGAGGTACATTCTAACTGATTACTATCTGGTCGAAATGCCATAAGACAGGGGCCGCTTACATAAAATAGAAGTCGAGATCTTACCATCTTGCTTCTTTATTGACCTGATAGCAAGTGACATATTTGTCTCTCGTTTGCAGAAGTTTTGAGAAATATTGCTTGCTTAGCCATCTTTTAAAGCCGCATCGATGACATAATCAATATGTTGACGTTTAGTTTTGCCCTTGGTGTGCCATGGAATGAGACGGATATTATAGCGACTGGAGTCATGAGATAGACTACTTCATGGGTGCGCTTATGAGCAAGTTCTAAGCAAATCACGCTTGTTTCATCGAAAGAGACAGCTGTAAATTGCACCTCCTTCTAATCGGGCACAAACGCATTGGTAAAGTTAAGACTAAAAGAATTAATAAGCAGAGAACAATGCACCCGTGACTTGAAGTGGTCGATTATGCGTCGCATGTTCCTCCATTTTCATCCTAATTGCGTCGCAAATATTGCCCTACAACCCGTTTAAAATCAAACAGTCAAGGTCCTATCGAAGCAAGCTTAATTAAATTTGCACCTAGAAAATCGGATGACTTGGTCATCATGAACAAGAGCCCACTGCATTCCTTTAGGCAAACAGTTTCAGGTCTCATGTCAAAGCCAAACCTGCAATAAATTTAAAGTTCCTAAATAGTAATTTAAAAGCCGATGAATAATCAGAATGGGAGCGGAGTGGTTTTGTGCGCATGAATTCAACAGCTCGTGATGAAGCTTATTGTGAACGACGAGACAACTCCTAAACCTGCTTGTATCTACACTAAGCACGCAAGATACTTAAGAGATACAGCCATATTAAAGACGGTCGTATGTCCATGCATCAATAAGGTTCCTGACGGTGGTAATCCCATTCGCAGCCCACACTAGGCGATCTCGTGGGCATTTAGCAAATGAAATCATGATGGCTAACGCCTATCTTGGCAATAAATTGTACAATGAACAAAGTTTTCACAGAAACGGTGAATGCGAACGCACCAGGACATTTACACGCTGTGTACCAAGACAGGGGAGCGGTTTATCCGAGGACGAAGCTGCCCAGGCACCGATTAAAAGCTGGATGGCGTATGCAAACTTACGAAGGAAAAGTAAGGAAAAACAAATGCTAATCTCACTGCTATATGCTTGCACATTTCATTTGCAAAAGTTTCAATGTAACGCACGATGCTCGTAGTCACCCGAAGACAATATAAAGGGTGTTACACTGACTTCCTGTTCTACATTCCTTTCGGCAGGACATATGCTGAAGCAAAGCAATCACACTAAAGCACAAGGCATTCAGGGATATTCCACCATCTTTTGCGTCTCATACCTGCAAGAAGCTTAGATTGCAATCCAGAATAAATACTAAATGTTGTGGGATACAGCTTCTCAACGATCAGGCAAAAGAACTATCAAACGCCATTCAAATTTACCCAGCTAAGGCATCATAAGGAGCTTCTAACATGCAGAGGGATCAAGGTGACAGTGACGCTTACTTTGCTACGGCAGGTGGGGCTAGGTGTGGTTTTTGCCATAAAACGAGGGCACCACCTCATCCTTATCCGTATCCTCTTCCTTCCTCCCATTATATCACCATCCCTTTCTCACTTCAACGCATCACATTGAAAACCAAAAGTAATAAGAAGGGGATGAAGTGACATCAAGTCAACGGTGCTTAGGACTGCGCTGACTGTCTCGCAATCAAACACTTTGTGCAGTGAAATTCACAGCAAGTATTCATCGTATTTGGCGGGAGCCATAAAGTGCCAGCTGGGGCGCTTGCAACTCCGGAGTAATTACCTGTTTGGTTCGACTAAATTCTCGGACATGCAAGTGCTTTGCCTCCCCATTTTAGCTGCTAGTTTTAGGAGCTGAGGACATTGAGTTTCTTGTAATCACTGGCTGGCGCCTTTCGCTCCCATTGAGTGTAACAAGATTCCTAAACATCTTGTAGCTATGCAAAATTACGAGCAGTCACAAGTGGTTGGTTGTGGTGAAGATCATTTGGCGTAAAATGTGATGTGAACGTTAGGCCGTTATTTTATCTACAGTCCGGCACCTGGTCTAGGATCGTTCAGCTAAATCGTATTTGAAACGTCTGACTCGCCCTCAGAAGCAGGATGAATTAAGAGATGCCACTTGACTTGTTTATAATTGAAGGCGCGATTGCTATTTGCACTCATAAATGGACTCATGTAACGTCAGAAGTTGTGGTCCACAGTGGTTTATTCGACAGCTTTCGCAAAGATTAGTGTCTCAAGAAGCATTTTTGGGGCTGTATTAGTAGTGTTTGACAGATGAAGCGGTGGCCTCTAGATTGCGTGCATTGCCAGATCTTGCCATTTGGCCTTGTGATCGACAGCGCTGATGGTTTCAAGTTTTTGCTAGAGGTTTTCGCCTATTGAGTTCGGTCTGTTTTAAGGGACTGAAATATCTTCATAATTTAGATGCTGTAGAAGTTGCAATGGGGCTAAGATTATGGCGTTTAAGTACTCTGATGCGGTAACATTATTTCCAAGTATCCACGCAGCTGCTCGAAAGGAATGTGGTCGGTTATTGTTCTCGAATGCATTTGAGGTGATGGTGACAAGTGCATTCTAGGATTGAGGTAAGATTCCCAACAGGTGGTAATTTTGGAGGTTGATTGTTTGACCGGTAATGTGGTCTTGCAATTGTTATTTGCAGTTTGACCATTTTGAAGACTGCTTGTGTTAAAATTGCAGATGCTTTGGGACGTGGACCTACGATCGCCTACGATCGGTGTCATCGAGATCGAAATGTGAACACAAATCGGTGTGTAGGGCACATCGAGCTCATCTACTCCTCCGTGCTAGCCATAAGGAGCTGGATGAACGGCGTATGCATTTACTGCTGTTAATCCTATCGTGACACTCGAGTGCGGGCGTCAAGCCGGATGGTGTTCGTCATTCATATGCTGACTTTAGCGCATCACTTCAGTCTTCCCCTTTAGTATTAGAGCAGCCGCATTCTACTCCGTGTTGTGATCATTGCAGCTTGCTCCACATTTGTTAGAGTTTAAATGAATAAGCCGCCATGCAACCACTTGCTATGCTGGAAGGCAAGCCGATGAATAATTGGAGACCGCCAGTGCAGTCGCACGCTTTCTCTCCAGCCACACCACTGTGTTTCACGAACTACTTGCTATTGAGTAGAAATGAGTGGCATGCGTGGACAAAATGAAGCAATCGACGCATTGGAGTGACCCATTCATGTCGATTTACGAACACGGAAGATGCAAGGTAGAAAGTGATGAACAGGCATCTATTTGCTTGAAATAATGGTCGCAATGACACTTGCATGTCTGAATAGACTTATGCATCCCTCCACTGGAAGACAATAGCGGTTTCACATTGAATTGCTATGCTCCTCCAATCACAGTTGATCAAACGACCACTTTAAATTCGTAAATGTTAGCCTGAAGTATGACGGAAGAGTACCCTCTTGATTGCGCAGAATTCAGCACAAAAAGAGGGATTCCGTGGAGCATCCGCTAGTGGATAAGTTTGAGTGTTTTGAAAAATACGCAAAATATTGTGCCGCAGATGCGCACTTGTCTACTATGACAAACGCGTACGTTACGGCGAAAAGAGCCCTTAGTGAAGGGCACCACAAGTAGAGGCCTCCGAATAAGTTGCAATGCACCGGATCGCATCTGTACAAGTTGACAAACATGGTGGACTCACTGAATTGTTTGCTGATTGAATAAGGCATGCGTTATTTGCTTTGCACCTAGAAAGATTCCTCGGTTGGGCATTCATATCGCTGACTAACGTACTTGCATTAGGTGGAGGCGCTGGTGGTAAAGAGGACATTCTAAGCTCATTTTAAACATTACAGGTTGAAACTCTTGAGCTTATTATTATGCTTCGACAAATGAATCGCTCCCATGTTAATAAAATAGGTTTCCTTTGCACCTGACCGACAAAATGAGTGGAAAGCCAATTGATCCAATTGAGAATAAGCATGAGATTTAATGACGCACGAACACGCACCTGATGAACGAGAAGTAGGCTCTTGAAGAATGCTAGGGAGGAAATGAATCCTGCAGTGGCAATGCCAATTTTAAGAGCAAAAATGTCTGCTTATTACGTCGGTGAATGAGCTGGGCTGCCAGTTTCCTAACTCTTTCAGATACAGACGACAGAGCTGATTGTAGGCCCCACACACCACATCAGTGAAAGCGCTAATAAACGCATTCAGCTACTGTGTGTGGTAAAGTCTGTGAAGGCTCAAAACAGACGAATAGCACAAAAAAAACAAATAAGCAAATTTAGTCATGGGATGGCTAAAATCACACTTGGAAGCTCAATGCTTTATACCAAAGGTGGTAGAGACTTTGCAATTAAAAACGGATGTGGAAAGGAAGCCCGCTTTTTGACGGAAGAAGACGATAACGTCACTGTTGCCGATCTGCCGCACCGTGGTGGGAAGACGCACTTATTCCCCCACGTTGCCCGCATGCAATCATGCTACCCTCACTGTACTTCCCATCACAATAGACTTCGCTTTACCTTGATTTACTGTTTCCGCAGCTTGGCGATACAAATTCTTAATTAGACTCTAAAAAGAACGAAAAATGAAGGGAAAAGGATTTTAAAAATGCACGGCCTACCGATCATCTTCACCACTCTATCGAAACAGAGGCTATTCGCTTTTGCAAGAATCAACAATGCCAACACCTCGCTTGGCACCAAGTCATGGCCAATTGATGCTTTAAGGCATCAGCGTAGTAGTGGTGTCTACCATTTCAATTCATTATATAGACCGAATCTGCATTCGCATGTTAAAGCAGTCCACTACAGCAGGCACCGCTGCTTGCCTACCATCGGTTCGCCTGACAGAGACATTCGCTTTTTTCTTGCGGTCCGCCGCCTAATTCTGTCTTCAATTCTAACCTTGCCACGGCTAAAGATAATAAAAATTGCTGATATGCTCCATTGGTAAAACTAAGAAGGCTTAACTTTAAATCAATCGACCCAGTATATCTGTATCCCATTCGGCTCACAACAAATGGAGTGTTTTAGCTTTCAGGCACCAAATGCCTTAAGTCTGGATCATAATTGATTCCGTTAACAAATAGTTCTAAATAGTCATTATAGCAACAGTAGTGGTTATTAAAACAAGCATCTCCGCCAAGCTTTTAGCTTTTTCGCAAGCTTTGAACGAAGCTAAGTTGGTTTCGTTTCCTGGAGAAAACAGGCTGCGCGTTGTCACCGTGATCTTTCAGTAAAACAGGCTTTTGTAAAGTAAAATGTTCAAAATTTAGTCGTGGTACTCCAACTGTTAAAAGAGGAATCAACACTCAAAATATGCCTGCACTTTCGAGCAATGGTGGTACTTTTACCTCTGGGATTACAACGTGACAACCGTTGGCGAAAACTTAAGATCAGTATTGTTTGAATAAAAATATAATGGAATTCAAATCACATTCTTAACCCTTCAACGGGTAGAATGAGTTATCGGGTGAGTATTTAGTAAGTCCGCCTAATGTGCCGCATTCATCTTTGCATTTTAGTGGAAGCTACAACTAACTGCTTTACGTGATTTGCAGCTAAGCAACTTTGGTACTTTAATTGTAATGAGAAGAACATTCAGTAAGTTGCACGCAAAACTTTTCGAATACGAAGTAAATGAACGGTCTGAGGAGTCCTTCGAATAAAAATAAAGTCGGAAGAGACGTCACTACACATAGTAGTTAATAACACTGAATTGAATGCTTCAGATCCACTGCTGAGTTGGTGAGAACATATGCTAAAGCCCAAGCCGAATTATTTACAAAATTCCAAATGGGGCGTATTGCCCAAAAATGGTTAAAGCGGTAGGTTATTAATAGGCTGTCTCTGCAACAAGCTCAGTTAAACAAATCGACTGTCGAAAGGGTCACCGCAACCCCTCAGTTGTAAGACAGTGCAATAAGCCCAGTGAGCTTGATCTCTCGTAGAGCTCTAAAGTATCCCAAAAACTCTTAGACCACTTATAATAGCTAGAGGTAACAAGCAATGCAATACAAGGGGTACAAGTACCCAACATTTACTTTCAGCCATGATTGTTCGTCAATTCTGGCTCATTTCGATTTAAGTTAACGTCAAACCTTTAAAACTCCAAAGTAAGCTTTAAGTTACTATTTGAAGGTGCCTATGGGGCCATCACGATTAAGCGGGTATTTGCCAATGAGTTGCACGACCCTCTCAGGAGAAGAGTGTGTTGACATCAGGCGGTTAAGGCGGAGAGACATGGCCTGACGGATGGCGAGGCTTTCTACGTTGACGCCAGTCCTAGCCGTTGGTGGCGGTGGGGTGGCAGTGGTGAGGCTAGGAGACTTCAACGCCGACTTGCACCTGCAATGACGTCTAGGCGGTAAGAGTGCTTGAGCCGCGATAAGGTGAGCAAGTTAATGTGAAATTTCCACTTACGCTTGAGCGGATCGTGTTCTGCAAAATGAGCTTTGTCGAAAGCAATGCTGGTAGTGGATGCAAGGAGGACCAGAGGATTCGTAGACAATTTCAAGGCAATTCGATGTTTGTAATAGAGCAGATAAATAAGGACCCACAGTGTGTTGATTGCAATATTAATTAGTCATATTGAATTTTTGACTAGTCGATCATTAAGGAGTACCGACCCTGAGGAGAGACGGCGCTGATTAACAGGCTGCGTGGATGCATTTGTAGGCTTTGACGTGGTGTATGTTTGGAGCACAAAGTTTAGTTTCACTAAGATGCCAGTTAGCCCATGTGGTACAATGGTGGAAGGAGGTGGGCGCAAAAGTTGCCACAATAATAGTTTAGGCTTAGCTACTCGTCTGAGATCCTCGTCATATCCATCTTGGCTCATCGATTTAACTTATTTATTAAAGGGAAAGAGGAGAGAAGGGAGGTGACAGTAAGGTAGAGTACAGTGGAATGGAGCACTAAATAACAACGCAGTACAGCATTAATAGAAGCGAAATGAGTAAAGAGGAATAATTTGCTGTCAAGCTATGCTGATGATAGGTGATAGGAGTCTTTCTATTTGCGTACCGAGCTGTCCACATCTTTATGATGTGCTACATTTTAGACATGCAAAACGGGTGCGTAATAATTTACCACTGGTGCAAAATTTAGCTGCGTACCTGGAACTAATGGCAAGTGTTCCTACTATCGGAAGGGAAACCAACCAAGCACCGAGCTTCGTCCTAATTAAGAGAAATTATCCGGTTAGCAATAATGCATTGTTAACCCTACTTTTTATGAAGTTTTTGTATAAAGGTCTAATTTTACCCCCAATTTTGTGCCACATGCCTTGCTCGTAAACATCTGCGCAACTAACTGAAAGCATTTGCTTCAAACTCGTCCCATCAGACTAGCCAGGTAAGGTGGTCATCTTCTTTGAAATTATGAAAAGTGCGTGCATCGAATTCCTTAAATTCTTACATGCTTTGCAGTGGGCATGAAGACAGCACAATAACGTCTGCCACAAATTTGTGAAGGCTACCTAAGAAAACCACAGTGATAGAATAAAATAATTTTAAACCGACTTTGTGCGAGAATTTCGGGCAGAGATGTTGAGAAATAGAGAGATAAATATCAGTCGTATAACGTGATTCTTTTGATTCTCTTGGAATTCTAGCGCATTGCTGAGCACAAAATCTGTAAAATTTCCATTTTGCAAGACAGTAAAATGCGAATATCTGCACATTCGATAGTGTTCCATACGACTTTTCTTTCCCTCATTTAAAAAAACTTTGGCAACAATAACGAAAATATAAGAGAAAAATTTACGCGGCTATTTTGGCAAGTAAATGTAGAAGATCGACGTTTGGAAGGCCATTAAACGGGTTTTGAATGCAATTAATTCACTTATTATAAGGATACTAGTAGATGCAAAAAGACCTATGGTTTAAATTACATGAAGCATATATGTACACGATACCGCTGCCATCTCCTTTAACTATGCCTTTAATGCGGCACCTTATATTCCTCATTAAGAAACACTCATCTCCACAGCAGCGGGTGGCAAATGCATTGAGCCGTTGTGAGCTGAATACAGAAGAGTTCTTTACGAAACCACGAAGCGATTCTGTGCAAAATTTAGGATTCTTTGCAAAATAAGTGGCTATTTTGCATTACTCATGGGGTTGAGCCAACTTGCCATCCTGCACTTGCTACTTAAGGCTAACTGCGACCCACTGTTCCTCACCTCCAACAAATGCACGGGTATATCGACAAATACGTCGGAAGGTAATCGGACAAATTAACGATCAAAACGCATATCGGCACAGTTATACATGCGTCGCTTTAATTTCACTTAGCCCAATCTTAAAACAATTTACGGGAAGGTCTCCAGGAGCCTAATTGCCGGAAGTGGAAAACATGCATTCTGAGGGGTTCAGAATGAGCGGTGGTTTCTAACAGAAGGGCTGGAAATAGCAGCCCCAATCAACAGCTTACCAGTCTCGTGTTCTGCAAAAGAGACGGCAGCAGCTGAGAGGCCACCGACCCTAAAATTAACCCAAGTAGTTTGTGGCGGAGCTGTCTACACACCAGTGTGAAGGTGCCTAAAAAGTTAGGGGTCTCATTGGCTTAATGCACCCATTTCTTTTATTTCTTTATTTGCTTTGCCCCTCCAAAACCTGCATGGTCCAGATGCGATAATTACTGCTCCGTAGCCAGGGTGTATCAAAGCAAAGAAAGTCTGGTGAGACTAGAGGTGCAGCAAGGATGGTATGGTCGTATGCAGGCTGCGCGTAGTGGTATGTGCGCCTACTAGCTACGACGCGCTGAAGCAGCGACATTGATATCAGCATTGTGTGGTGTGAGGTGTGCCTACCTTGCCCACATCCTTCTCATGATGAGTCTGAAACACGCTTGTAATTAGCACTAAGTCTCATGTGTAAGCGCAAACAAACTACGATTTTTCGTATAGTTTATTCCTCCTTGTACAGTAGTTTTCTTATGATCAAATTTAAAATGCTATGGCTCTTCACAGACCGCACCATGCATAACAAGAGAGTGAGTTTATCAGTGCTATTGCTAAAAGGCTTGGTTATCTCTAACAAACGATATCTGATGGTTAGCTTATTATCAAGATGCAAAGGAATTCTATCACCAACGTAATAAGTAGTCATGTTTGCTTATAAAGAAAAGACTGCTGCTGCAATAAATCTACCGTCCATGGTGTTGCATGAGACATTTTGCAATTCTCTATTATAAAGGATTATATTCCAGTGCTTGTGGACTCAAATTGAACGCGCTGTCTACACGACCATTGAGGATGGGCATAAAATCCATATAAATAGCACGGCCTAAAATTGATTGAGATTATGCTATTCGATTCCTCGTGTCAATCACCGCTGGAGAAGTTAAGTGTCCTTCATTACCACCACAAGTGATTTTCCTCCTTAACTGGCGATGGATAAGTTGTGCGATCCCAGCTCTATTTCAAAAGCTGCTATAAGGAATATTTCACTTCTTAAAAACGTAGTCTCTCAATAATTTAAGAAATGTAGAAATGCTATTCTGCTTAAATAATTTAAGGCAGGCTGGAAAAGAGAAAGCTAAAATTGATATTTATTTGATTGCATGCAAAATTCAAAAAGACAAATCGCTAGGATCTTGCAACATGTCACAAAATGCAAAAATGTTTTTCCTCATTCTTGGTCTTCTTCTATAGACTTGGTAGTTGGTTTCAGTTTCCGCGCAATCAATATTTGCCGTAGCAGTGACTACATAATGGTGGATTATCAACTACAAGCTGCTAAAAGAAGTTGCTTTCAAAGTTCTTTGTTAGTTAAAGCAATGAACCAAACAATATTTTGCAACGATGCTCTCATTTCTAAAACGCAGTTATAATGATAACAAGTGCACTGAGAATTCAGCACAGAAATCCGTTTGTGCCCATTCTAGTGGCTTTGCAGTAAGGTTGGTTTTCGAGAGATTCACCGCCCAATCTACTGCTGCATACACGCATATCACAAGCAAATTTGTAATCGGCGAGTTGATAGTTGCCGCTCAGTGTAGCAAAGTGACTGGAGTGACTCCTTTTGAACGCCAGAGAATCGCACCGTTTCGGCCTCCCGTGAGTTGCTAGAGCAGGTATGGCGCATGCATTCATGCGCGTGTGGTAGGTAGCTGGACGATAAAATGAAAGCACAAGAATACGGGCAATTGCGCACTCGCATTTGCGTTGTGAGATTTGTTTTGGTCCAGTGATGAGTGCTGGGGCACCTAACGCACGGTTGTGCGTGATTTCGGCCAATCAAAGTAAGATGAGCAAGGGCAAGATAAGCTGGAATGCTTTCAGCAATCAGCTGAGAATGGAACCTCCGAGAAATTAAAGATGAGCATCCCCAGTCGGTATCACCCTTAATGACATTTTTCTTGCATGGGAGGATTGCGAGCAATTTAAGGACTACTAGCACTGGTTATAGCGCAAGTTACAACAAAGTGAATCCATGGGTCACTGTAGATATCAGTTTCGAGGTGAAACTCAAAGGACCATTCGCGTGTTTGCTTATCACTAGTCCACAATGGGTGGAAACGGAAAAGGAGTTAAAGTAACTGACATTACTTGCATCACTAGGGGCATTGGTTCGCTAACCCACCGCTTGAGCATTAGTAACGCAATAGCTTTGGCCATTTGTTTGATTCATCACACTCAACGGCTATTAGGCATGAGGCTCACTCATCACCTAATTATCGCAGCTCATGCGATAAAAGATGCAGACGGCACCCGACATCTATTACGTCCGTCACCTCCAAGCAAACCGTCAGCTGCTACTAATGCCTCCCTTCTATAAAATTAGGCGCATTTATCGAAGCGTGTCAATCTTCCGGTGGTCAACTGTTACCTCTCAGTTCTCGCTTCCTTCTGGAAGAAGGAAAGGATTATAGGCAGTGCTGCCACCAACATTACTAGCAACTCGCATTGGTGCTCATGCCGACTACTGATGCGATTTTAGTAACTTTAGGTGTTATCCTTGCCAATCAGTAATACGATGAGCTTATTTACGGTTTGCTCCACCCATGGACTACTTGACTTATTTTGCAGCAAAATAGACAGACACATTGAAATCGGGTTTTGCTGTTGTCGTTTGAAATCCTCGTCCGCTGCTTATCCACTTGCCGGGGCAATTTGATGTGAAAATGTTTGCCGGTTCAGCCTTCCATACGTTGATCGACTCTCACGCCGACCTGCCATAAGCAATCAGCAGTCATCAAGGTGCTCTGGTAGTGGATCCACTTTTGAGTGTTCACAATTGTGGGGCCATGCATTGCAGCAGAGGCATATGAAAGGAATCAACTAAAGAAATGTGAAGAGAGGAAATCTTTGAGTGCTGATATTGTCAAAAATATAAATCCGTTTCAGCTAGTAGTCTAGGTTCATTTATTCCCAAGGTAGACTATCGCCCAGCATACCCTTAAGTTGGACTGAGTGTGTAGATCTCTGTCGCGATCAAGGGTTAGACATTATCAAGTAAATCCTCAGTCCAATGTGCATTAACCAAAAGAGTTTGGTGGTTTCGAGCTGAAATAGTAATAAGAAGAGGTCGGTTACCGATGAAAGAGGAAAGTGTTGCCATTTACATCATTTACACAAGGGGTTAGCAAATAACTTAAAGTTTTCGACTAACTTTATGGAAAATTTTGGACACATTATTTTTACTCAACGATTTGCTGTCTTTTTAAAGAATCGGAAATCCGCATTAGCATGCTTACATGTATTGAAGTGCGTCTCTCCAACCATCTGGTCCCCACTTGTGTTTGCTGCCGCTTCCATACCGCCTAAATCTTCAATGGCACAGATTGCTATATTGGTACGATAAATGTTGATCGAGCTTGTTCAATTCACGAACGAAATTCTTGTTCATTTTATTGGAGCAGAGGCTTTGCCCAGCACCTCCTGAACAGCATCAGAAGGAGGTGTGGTTGCGCGAAGTACCAGCCAGTCAGGGATCTCTATGATGCTGTTACTCCAAGCAACATTTGTCGCCCTTTTTGTGGCTTCAGACAATTCCGTGTACAAATGGCAATTCCTGCGATAGTACCGCCTGACATTTAAATGGTTTTCTTGCATTTTTTCGGTGAGAAATGTCTGTGTGGCACTCCTTATGGCGGCGTTTTTCTACCAACACAGGTAATTTAAAGTCGCGTAGCATGCCAAACATGCATCATGAAGAAAATAATCAAACCAAACTCTTGGCAAAGTTTTTATGAAGCCTCCAAGATAAGATTATTCTTACAACCTATCAGGAAAGCATATTTTTTTACTATTTGAGTCAACTTATCTGCTATAAATTTCATTGACATAATGCATTTTACGTCGCACACCTCCACATGAAAGCGTTTTACAATGACGGTCAAGCCTACCCAAGAAAGTAGTCTGCTTATGGATCACATGGCTAGTGTGCATGCGCCCACGCGTTAACCGATGACTCATGGATCCACGTTGGCTCAGTCACGCGCTCAACCGATGGTCTCAGTGCTTTCACAATGACCTTTGTCATTTCTTCTCTTCACCCTACCTCCTAGCTCTTCTAATTCAAGTTGAATGCAGTATTGGCTGGCGAATTAAGCTCTGCAATGGCGTGAATTTCGACACGAGGTAGAACTGCCAACCGGTTATTTATTAAACAAGCTTATTCCAGCATCCTTTTAGGAGATCCACAAATGTAGTACAGCTAAAGTGGCATGGAAGAAAATACTACTTAGTTTCATGTAGAAGGGCTGAGCGACCATTGATATGGTCCGAATACCATGTCCTAAAGTGAAATTACAGCCTCCAGAGACTAAATGCGTTCGTGCGCTGCCCATAATCCTTCCCTTCTTCCAGAAGGAAGCGAAAACTGGGAGATCACAGTTGACCACCGGAAGATTGACACGCTTCGATAAATGTGCCCAATTTTATAGAAGGAAGGCATTGGTAACAACTGACGATTTGCTTGGAGGTAACGGACGTAATGGATATCGGGTGCCGTCTGTCTCTGTTATCCCAAGAGCTGCAAAAATTAGGTTATGAGTAAGTCTCATGTTTAATAGCCGTTGGGTGTGATAAAATCAAGCAAATAGCCAAAGCTTTTGCGTTAATAATGCTCAAGGGGCAGGTTAGCGAACCAATGTCACTAGTGGTGCAAGCAATGTCAGTTACTTTATCTTTTTTCCGTTTCCACCCATTGTGGAGTGGTGGAAGCAAACACGCGAATGGTCCTTTGAGTTTCAGCTCGAACCTAATGTCTACAGTGACTCATGGATTTACTTTGTTTTAACTTGTGCTATAACCAGTGCCAGTGGTGCTAAAATTGCTCGCAATCCTCCTATGCAAGAAAAACGCCATTAAGGGTGATACCGACCGGGGATGTTGAAACCCTCATTAAATGCTCATCTCCAATTTCTCGAAGGTTCTATTCTCATAGCTGATTGTTGAAAGTATTCCAGCTTATCATGCCCTTGCTCATCTTACTTTGATTACCTGAAATGACGCACAACCGTGCGTTAGGTGCCCAACACTCATCACTGGACTAAAACAAATCTCACAACGCAAATGCGAGATCGAAATTGCTTGTATTCTTGCGATTTCTATATCACCCATCTACCTATCACACGCGCATGCATGCATGCGCCGTACCTGCTTTAACAACTCACGGGGAGCAAATATAGTCGTTCACATGGAAGTCCTGCCCACTAAGCAAATTGGTATGCAACTGATGCCGAAGCGGTACAAGTCTCTGACGTTCAAAAGGAGTCACTCTAGTCACTTTGCTACACTGAGCGGCAACTGTCACCTCGCCGATTACAAGTTTACTTGTGATGTGCGTGTATGCAGCAGTTAATTGGGTGGTGAATCACTTAAACACAAACCTTGCTGCGAAGCCACTAGGATGGGCACAAACAGATTTCCATGCTGAAATCTCAGTGCACTTGTTATCATTAGAACTGCGCCTTAGAAATGAGAGCCTCGTCGCAAAATATTGTTTGGTTCTCTGCTGCAACTTCTTTTAGCAGCTCGTAGTTGATAAATCACCATGATGTAGTCACTTGTTTTGGGTCCTGACGCTGCTAGAGCAAATACTGATTGCGCGGAAATTGAAACCAATTACTAAGTCTATAGAAGACGAAGAATAAGGAAAAACATTTTTGCATTTTGTGACATGTTGCAAGATCCTAGCGATTTGTCTTTTTGAATTTTGCATGCAATCAAATAAATATCAATTTTAGTTCTCCATTTTCCAGCCTGCCTTAAATTATTTAAGCAGAATAGCATTTCTACATTTCTTAAATTATTGAGAGACTACGTTTTTAAGAAGTGAAATATTCCTTATAGCAGCTTTTGAAATAGAGCTGGGATCGCACAACTTATCCATCGCCAGTTAAGGAGGAAAATCACTTGTGGTGGTAATGAAGGACACTTAACTTCTCCAGCGGTGATTGACACGAGGAATCGAATAGCATAATCTCAATCAATTTTAGGCCGTGCTATTTATATGGATTTTATGCCCATCCTCAATGGTCGTGTAGACAGCGCGTTCAATTTCAGTCCACAAGCACTGGAATATAATCCTTTATAATAGAGAATTGCAAAATGTCTCATGCAACACCATGGACGGTAGATTTATTGCAGCAGCAGTCTTTTCTTTATAAGCAAACATGACTACTTATTACGTTGGTGATAGAATTCCTTTGCATCTTGATAATAAGCTAACCATCAGATATCGTTTGTTAGAGATAACCAAGCCTTTTAGCAATAGCACTGATAAACTCACTCTCTTGTTATGCATGGTGCGGTCTGTGAAGAGCCATAGCATTTTAAATTTGATCATAAGAAAACTACTGTACAAGGAGGAATAAACTACACGAAAATTCGTAGTTTGTTTGCGCTTACACATGAGACTTAGTGCTAATTACAAGCGTGTTTAAGACTCATCATGAGAAGGATGTGGGCAAGGTAGGCACACCTCACACCACACAATGCTGATATCAATGTCGCTGCTTCAGCGCGTCGTAGCTAGTAGGCGCACATACCACTACGCGCAGCCTGCATACGACCATACCATCCTTGCTGCACCTCTAATCTCACCAGACTTTCTTTGCTTTGATACACCCTGGCTACGGAGCAGCAATTATCGCATCTGGACCATGCAGGTTTTGGAGGGGCAAAGCAAATGAAGAAATAAAAGAAATGGGTGCATTAAGTCAATGAGACCCCTAACTTTTTAGGCACCTTCACACTGGTGTGTAGACAGCTCCGCCACAAACTACTTGGGTTAATTTTAGGGTCGGTGGCCTCTCAGCTGCTGCCGTCTCTTTTGCAGAACACGAGACTGGTAAGCTGTTGATTGGGGCTGCTATTTCCGGCCCTTCTGTTAGAAGCCATTGCTGATTCTGAACCCCTCGGAATGCATGTTTTCCACTTCCGGCAATTAGGCTCCTGGAGACCTTCCCGTAAATTGTTTTAAGATTGGGCTAAGTGAAATTAAAGCGACGCATGTATAACTGTGCCGATATGCGTTTTGATCGTTAATTTGTCCGATTACCTTCCGACGTATTTGTCGATATACCCGTGCATTTGTTGGAGGTGAGGAACAGTGGGTCGCAGTTAGCCTTAAGTAGCAAGTGCAGGATGGCAAGTTGGCTCAACCCCATGAGTAATGCAAAATAGCCACTTATTTTGCAAAGAATCCTAAATTTTGCACAGAATCGCTTCGTGGTTTCGTAAAGAACTCTTCTGTATTCAGCTCACAACGGCTCAATGCATTTGCCACCCGTTGCTGTGGAGATGAGTGTTTCTTAATGAGGAATATAAGGTGCCGCATTAAAGGCATAGTTAAGGGAGATGGCAGCGGTATCGTGTACATATATGCTTCATGTAATTTAAACCATAGGTCTTTTTGCATCTACTAGTATCCTTATAATAAGTGAATTAATTGCATTCAAAACCCGTTTAATGGCCTTCCAAACGTCGATCTTCTACATTTACTTGCCAAAACAGCCGCGTAAATTTTTCTCTTATATTTTCGTTATTGTTGCCAAAGTTTTTCAAATGAGGGAAAGAAAAGTCGTATGGAACACTATCGAATGTGCAGATATTCGCATTTTACTGTCTTGCAAAATGGAAATTTTACAGGTTTTGTGCTCAGCAATGCGCTAGAATTCCAAGAGAATCGAAAGAATCACGTTATACGACTGATATTTATCTCTCTATTTCTCAACATCTCTGCCCGAAATTCTCGCACAAAGTCGGTTTAAAATTATTTTATTCTATCACTGTGGTTTTCTTAGGTAGCCTTCACAAATTTGTGGCAGACGTTATTGTGCTGTCTTCATGCCCACGGCAAAGCATGTAAGAATTTAAGGAATTCGATGCACGCACTTTTCATAATTTCAAAGAAGATGACCACCTTACCTGGCTAGTCTGATGGGACGAGTTTGAAGCAAATGCTTTCAGTTAGTTGCGCAGATGTTTACGAGCAAGGCATGTGGCACAAAATTGGGGGTAAAATTAGACCTTTATACAAAAACTTCATAAAAAGTAGGGTTAACAATGCATTATTGCTAACCGGATAATTTCTCTTAATTAGGACGAAGCTCGGTGCTTGGTTGGTTTCCCTTCCGATAGTAGGAACACTTGCCATTAGTTCCAGGTACGCAGCTAAATTTTGTACCAGTGGTAAATTATTACGCACCCGTTTTGCATGTCTAAAATGTAGCACATCATAAAGATGTGGACAGCTCGGTACGCAAATAGAAAGACTCCTATCACCTATCATCAGCATAGCTTGACAGCAAATTATTCCTCTTTACTCATTTCGCTTCTATTAATGCTGTACTGCGTTGTTATTTAGTGCTCCATTCCACTGTACTCTACCTTACTGTCACCTCCCTTCTCTCCTCTTTCCTTTTAATAAATAAGTTAAATCGATGAGCCAAGATGGATATGACGAGGATCTCAGACGAGTAGCTAAGCCTAAACTATTATTGTGGCAACTTTTGCGCCCACCTCCTTCCACCATTGTACCACATGGGCTAACTGGCATCTTAGTGAAACTAAACTTTGTGCTCCAAACATACACCACGTCAAAGCCTACAAATGCATCCACGCAGCCTGTTAATCAGCGCCGTCTCTCCTCAGGGTCGGTACTCCTTAATGATCGACTAGTCAAAAATTCAATATGACTAATTAATATTGCAATCAACACACTGTGGGTCCTTATTTATCTGCTCTATTACAAACATCGAATTGCCTTGAAATTGTCTACGAATCCTCTGGTCCTCCTTGCATCCACTACCAGCATTGCTTTCGACAAAGCTCATTTTGCAGAACACGATCCGCTCAAGCGTAAGTGGAAATTTCACATTAACTTGCTCACCTTATCGCGGCTCAAGCACTCTTACCGCCTAGACGTCATTGCAGGTGCAAGTCGGCGTTGAAGTCTCCTAGCCTCACCACTGCCACCCCACCGCCACCAACGGCTAGGACTGGCGTCAACGTAGAAAGCCTCGCCATCCGTCAGGCCATGTCTCTCCGCCTTAACCGCCTGATGTCAACACACTCTTCTCCTGAGAGGGTCGTGCAACTCATTGGCAAATACCCGCTTAATCGTGATGGCCCCATAGGCACCTTCAAATAGTAACTTAAAGCTTACTTTGGAGTTTTAAAGGTTTGACGTTAACTTAAATCGAAATGAGCCAGAATTGACGAACAATCATGGCTGAAAGTAAATGTTGGGTACTTGTACCCCTTGTATTGCATTGCTTGTTACCTCTAGCTATTATAAGTGGTCTAAGAGTTTTTGGGATACTTTAGAGCTCTACGAGAGATCAAGCTCACTGGGCTTATTGCACTGTCTTACAACTGAGGGGTTGCGGTGACCTTTTCGACAGTCGATTTGTTTAACTGAGCTTGTTGCAGAGACAGCCTATTAATAACCTACCGCTTTAACCATTTTTGGGCAATATGCCCCATTTGGAATTTTGTAAATAATTCGGCTTGGGCTTTAGCATATGCTCTCACCAACTCAGCAGTGGATCTGAAACATTCAACTCAGTGTTATTAACTACTATGTGTAGTGACATTTCTTTCGACTTTATTTTTATTCAAAGGACTCCTCAGACCGTTCATTTACCTCGTATTCGAAAAGTTTTGCGTGCAACTTATTGAATGTTCTTCTCATTACAATTAAAGTGCCAAAGTTGCTTAGCTGCAAATCACGTAAAGCAGTTAGTTGTAGCTTCCACTAAAATGCAAAGATGAATGCGGCACATTAGGCGGACTTACTAAATACTCACCCGATAACTCATTCTACCCGTTGAAGGGTTAGGAATGTGATTTGAATTCCATTATATTTTTATTCAAACAATACTGATCTTAAGTTTTCGCCAACGGTTGTCACGTTGTAATCCCAGAGGTAAAAGTACCACCATTGCTCGAAAGTGCAGGCATATTTTGAGTGTTGATTCCTCTTTTAACAGTTGGAGTACCACGACTAAATTTTGAACATTTTACTTTACAAAAGCCTGTTTTACTGAAAGATCACGGTGAAAACGCGCAGCCTGTTTTCTCCAGGAAACGAAACCAACTTAGCTTCGTTCAAAGCTTGCGAAAAAGCTAAAAGCTTGGCGGAGATGCTTGTTTTAATAACCACTACTGTTGCTATAATGACTATTTAGAACTATTTGTTAACGGAATCAATTATGATCCAGACTTAAGGCATTTGGTGCCTGAAAGCTAAAACACTCCATTTGTTGTGAGCCGAATGGGATACAGATATACTGGGGCGATTGATTTAAAGTTAAGCCTTCTTAGTTTTACCAATGGAGCATATCAGCAATTTTTATTATCTTTAGCCGTGGCAAGGTTAGAATTGAAGACAGAATTAGGCGGCGGACCGCAAGAAAAAAGCGAATGTCTCTGTCAGGCGAACCGATGGTAGGCAAGCAGCGGTGCCTGCTGTAGTGGACTGCTTTAACATGCGAATGCAGATTCGGTCTATATAATGAATTGAAATGGTAGACACCACTACTACGCTGATGCCTTAAAGCATCAATTGGCCATGACTTGGTGCCAAGCGAGGTGTTGGCATTGTTGATTCTTGCAAAAGCGAATAGCCTCTGTTTCGATAGAGTGGTAAAGATGATCGGTAGGCCGTGCATTTTTAAAATCCTTTTCCCTTCATTTTTCGTTCTTTTTAGAGTCTAATTAAGAATTTGTATCGCCAAGCTGCGGAAACAGTAAATCAAGGTAAAGCGAAGTCTATTGTGATGGGAAGTACAGTGAGGGTAGCATGATTGCATGCGGGCAACGTGGGGGAATAAGTGCGTCTTCCCACCACGGTGCGGCAGATCGGCAACAGTGACGTTATCGTCTTCTTCCGTCATAAAGCGGACTTCCTTTCCACATCCGTTTTTAATTGCAAAGTCTCTAACACCTTTGGTAAAAAGCGTTGAGCTTCCAAGTGTGATTTTAGCCATCCCATGACTAAATTTGCTTATTTGTTTTTTTTGTGCTATTCGTCTGTTTTGAGCCTTCACAGACTTTACCACACACAGTAGCTGAATGCGTTTATTAGCGCTTTCACTGATGTGGTGTGTGGGGCCTACAATCAGCTCTGTCGTCTGTATCTGAAAGAGTTAGGAAACTGGCAGCCCAGCTCATTCACCGACGTAATAAGCAGACATTTTTGCTCTTAAAATTGGCATTGCCACTGCAGGATTCATTTCCTCCCTAGCATTCTTCAAGAGCCTACTTCTCGTTCATCAGGTGCGTGTTCGTGCTTCATTAAATCTCATGCTTATTCTCAATTGGATCAATTGGCATTTCACGCATTTTGTCGGTCAGGTGCAAAGGAAACCTATTTTATCAACATGGCCCAAAATTAGTTGAGGTTATGCGTACTAGAATTCTAATGCACCCATCGAACCTAGAAAAATCACTTCCACCACCAATGCTTCACATCTGTTGCTGGTGGTGGATGGTATTTTGCTTCCCCAGCCGTAATTTAAAACATGCTGGAAGTAATTTTCTTTAATTTGTGAACGCTGTCTCTCAGTGCTCTTCAAGTCGTTAGGACGTTAATCCATCAAAATTGATTAAAACAAAGGGCAACATTCTAGAACCAAGGAAACATAGATTTTTACAAACAAGCTTTAAAAGGACTAATTGCTGAATTCTCTCAACACGTTGCTAGTAGCCATGATTTCATTCGTCCAATATATTAATTTTGACTTCTGGTGGAATTTGGTGGAGGCCCATCAAACATACCACCATCCACGCAGCCATCACTTGTCGTAGCAGCAGCTGAACTCAGGACTGTGTGACACAACTGGTAAGTCGATTGAAGCAACCACTTTTTCAAAACCAATGACTGCGCTATGGAGGATCGCAATTTGCAGGCAATCAAATGAGTAAGTCGAAATATATTTTATTCCTAAAATCTCCGAGTTCAGCAATATTTTGCCATGTGATGCTTGTTTATGAGGCGCAGTTATGATGATAACTAGTGCAATGATTGTTTAGCACGAAAATGTGATTGATTGACTCATTTTGTTCGTACCTATTCCAACAGCCCTGCAGTAAGGCCTACCACCTTGCCGAATAATGTTTACACACAAGTTACAAATGTATGTATAAAGCATGCAGAGCCAGTTGCCCCCAAATGTGTTGAGAAGTGGCTGAAGTGAGCCCGTTTGAGCACTAAAGATATAAATTATTTTGGTCCAATCCACATAATTTGTTCAATGAACAAGAATTTGATGCTAATGACCCCATTTGTCAAAGGGTAGGTTGCCAGGGAAGATACGGCGCATGCGTGCAAGCGCGTGCGATAAGTACTCGGACGTTGTGCAATACCATAAAGTGCGTGGATACAGTCTCTCACATTTATTGCCTCCATTGAACTTGGTTCCACAATGAGTGTTGGACTAGTTCTAGCATGGTGGAATATGTTTTTGGCTAATTAGGACAAGGCAAGCATAGATGTGGTGCTCTGGGATGTGCTCGACAGTCACCCATGCAAAAGAAACCTTTGAGAACACAAGAATGAACATCTTTTAGGATGGTGGGAGTTTCAGCACTGCTAGCACTAATTATAGTACACGTTTCGACAAATGGAATCCATAATCAGCTCTAAGTATCAGTTTTACGTCGACTCTCGAAGGTCCTTCAGGGTGTTTGCGTTTGCCTACGTTGAGCGGGAAGCGAAAGGAACACAAAGCGACTCGAAAAATTGACATGTTTTAGTGACTTTGAATTGTTTGCCTGTCTTTTCAGTGGTCAAGTGGTTTTGTGTCTAGCTTTTTCTCTGGACAAGAGGTCGAAGTGTGTCTACTGAGATCCAATTTTAGCATGTCCGTCTTGTGTGCAAGAATGAGTTGTTAGTGTAGGCTGATAAGACCGTCTCAACACTGTCACTCGGTTACATCTTCAAGGGCCTCACTCTGAAAAATTGTCTTAAATTTAGTTAACAATTGTGCGAATGAAGGTGTGTAAGACTGGCTGACACTTATTTTACCAACGACGGCGCTGTTGCATGTTTTAAATTTGGTCATGTAGGTGTTTAAACTGTTGACGCTTAGCGACTCGAGTTGCCTTGGCCACGTGCTACAAGAGACTGACAAAATTTGGAGAACATGCTGCCTCTAGGCCTCTTCTGTCAAGAGTGTTTAGCTAAGAAGGAGGAGCAAGAAAGGAAATAAATTCTGGTGCCACATCTCAAATAAAATTAAAATGGTACCATCGTCCTCTGGGTTAACAGACACGACACTACAACAGACTATGCGACACGCTGAGTGCAACAGGTTCCACCGATCGATTCCGCGTATGTAACGAGAAATAATTCCAGCATATTAGTGCTATAAATGCTGTTAATCACGGTTCTCTGGACTATTATTGTTTCCACTACCCAGTTCGTCTTCTACGCCTCTTTTTTGCTACATTTCTTTAGCACTACGTGGCTTTTTGTTTCTTCAATGATCTTCCCTTCTTCGTTGGAAGTACACCAGTCATTGATGTTCTTGGTTTTGTCCGTTAGGTATCAGTGTTCATCGTAAACGCAACCCTCATTTCGCCTGATTCTCTCTCAAGTTCCACTCCAGCACCACCGCTGTGCCCCATTCCTCTCCCTCTACTCCTTACGGTCTTCCATAGCAATGAGCCTTACGTAATGCGTGACCACCTCCCACCACACCTTGTTTATCAAATTTGCCTAACCATTACAGATTTGCAGATGCGCATTGATGTATCTACCTTCCTTCATTGCTTTTTAGTGAGACCAGAACTGGTTCTCTCCCATCTCCCACTTTGTTTTCTCAACCTGACATCCTTCAAAGTAAAATTTACATTTCACCCATCCCCTTCTCCTCCCGAGTCAGACTTCATTGATGCCATTTTGGTGAGTTCCACCCATGTTTTAATTGTCTATATCTATTGCCCATTACATGCTTTCACCTTTATCTTGCTCCATTCATTAGTCACGATTTGTGCCAATGGTAAGATTGAAAGTAGATCAGAGTGAACTGGGCTTTGCTGGCGATCGTATTTTACTTTTCTGCTTTCTGCCCTATTTTGTGCCAGTGCTCATCTTTCCTAATTCCTTTTACCGCTTCAGCCCATCCTAGACCTCACCTATCCAGCCTCGCGCCCCATTATACTCTCAAGAATGAAGATAAGCACGTCGACTTATTATAACCTCGCAATTTGAACTCCAGCTAGACTTTTACTTACCACATTGTCAATGTCCATTTTTTGTCCTTTTGGACGATCTCCATGCCAAGTCCGTTGTGCAATTATACAATCACGATTTCATTGCAGAAAGTAAATAGGCAACAGCCTTAGAAGAAGGACAATTCGTCATCATGCATTTATATGAAGATTATGATAGGCATGTGGTGTGATGCCAACTATTGAAATGCAGGCTGGAGGCAACTTAATGTCAATTACTTCATTCGTGGACGCCACTTCGTTGGCTGCACTAGCGAAGAAACAAGGGCGATAATCTGCGCACAGTCCACGCGAATAAGCGAAATGTAGCAGCTAGAATTGAGATCCAATTGGTAACCTATGTTAACCAGCATGTAAGTTTCGTGTTTTTGTTAGTTTAATTTACACTTTAGTTGCATAAGTGAAGGTGAAGACTATGCTTTATATTCACCAGAAAGTAGATTGCCCGCCCAAGCTAATATTGTGTCATGTACAACGTTAAAAGCTGCGCTAAAACGTCTACTTGAATTCGGCTTTATCTCGTCGAATCAGCATCAAAATAACAGGATGGAAAATAGAACGCCCCAAAGGTGCGAAACAATAAATACAAAATAATAACTGAATCATTCTGAAGGCCCCAATGATCACCCATTATAGGGTGAAGCCTCATCTCAATGGGAGCGATTCATTTTTCGAAGCATAATATTAATCGCAAGAGTTTCATCCTGTACTGCTTAAAGTGAGCTTATAATGTCCTCTTTGCCACCAGCGCCTCCACCTAATGCAAGTACGTTAGTCAGTGACATAAATGCCCAACCGAGGAATCTTTTAAGGTGAAAAACAAATAACGCATTCCTTATTCCATCAGCAGACATTTCAGGGAGTCCACCATGTTTGTCAACTTGTACAAATGCGAATCGGCGCATCGCAACTTATTCGGAGGCCTCTGCTTGTGGTGCCCTTTACTAAGCGCACTTTTCGCCTTAACGTACACGTCTGTCATAGTAGACAAGTGCGCATCTGCGGCACAATATTTTGCGTATTTTTCAAAACACTCAAACTTATCCACTAGCAGATGCTCCATGGAAGCCCTCTTTTTATCTACTTACCAACCTATCAGCAGTAGAACGGCCAAGTAGACGTAAGCATTAATCCATCGCGAAGCAAAACCAGATTGCTGAAAGAGATTGCGATGAAAGAGTGGATTCGAATCATTCGCAAAGGTAAGTGTCGCCAGAAGTAAACGCATACAAAGAAAATTCAATCGAGTGCTAAAATCCATATCAAACAATCGTAAATTGCTTATTCAAAACCAACGACCTCTTCAATGAACGCATATGTGCTCAACAACCCCATCCTCTACCAATAAGACTCTGAAAATCTGTAATGAGGCACGGAAGGCCGAAACAGATGAGCGCTTACGCACATATTTGCACAGAGGGATAGAAGGTGCACAAAAATCTCAGAGTATACTAGGACATTACTCAAAGGGAAATGGAGGCATCCGATCCTCTCTTTACTCTCCCTTCGCCCATCGTTTAGTGCCTGTTACGTCGAGAGCGCGTAGTTGTAGTATTCGTCATCAATATGGGTGAAAGAAAAGTAGCCGAATCGAAAATAAAATCCGATATGAAGGACAAGTGGTAGAAATAGATAAATGGACTTTACACATGACCATCAGTTGCTATGACTACGAGAAAGAGGAAGGTGTACCCGAATTTCTCTTGTTACTGATGCCACGGGAAAAGTAAATGTTGATGAATGCAGCCATGGCTTCAGTTCTCGCCATATTAGAGATCAGTGTTCTTCTCGCAAAGTAAACGGTCAGAGGAGATCGACCAAACACTTCGACGGAATTGAAGGGCGAGCAGACGGCGTAAGATGGGACAGGTTCTCCAGATTCCAACTAGTTGGTGGGCTAAAGCAATCCAAACTGTCAACAACAAATTTGAGAATTTTCATGAAATTCGTACAATCCCACCTCTCCATTGTCTCTAAAGACGCAATACGAATTTAGGTCCAACCTGGTGGAGAGTTTGTGCTTCTTCGCCCCTATGTGAGAAGTCTGCAATGTTGCCTCGCTGTTGGTGCCCATCTATTTCGAAGGCAAAGTGGATCACCCACTCCACGGCCTTGATGCTTTGGTGTTTGCATGTAGCTGGCATTGTAATATCCAAGATCTATGAGGAGAAAGAGGAGAAGGAGATTTGTTGGGCTTATTAGTGGGCACCTATGTGATTGCATGGAAGTGAAGCAGTTAATGTTTATTATTTACTGTTTGAGAGTTGATGACGAGGAGCGTATGGCCAGTCTAATGCAGGACGTAAGGGCTTGCCGCATGCATGCAATGCAGTTGGTGACCAGATGCCCCGGTGGATTCTTAACAAGTAGTCATTTTCGGGGTCGATTGTCTGATCAAGTGTGGACTTGAGGCCATCATTTAACACAAGTTTGAATATTTTGCAGACAGCTAGTGTTTGATTCGGAGATGCTTCGAAAAGGGGATGAACCCTGTCTGCATTGACCACGATATTGTTTCTCATTCTGTGGTCTTCAAGTGCAGGTGTTCTACCACTTTAATTGAAGTCGTAGCTGAGATCTCACACAACAGCGTATTGGCTTGTTTCGACAGCATTTGTCTTGTATTTCGTGTAGGAAGTAATAGTGTCCGAAACTAAAATGTGGCTTCTCCGAGTGTGAATATGCACGAAATTTTCAAATTTTTTTATATAATTGGTACGTAAGCGTAACATCAACAGCAAAGGTCACGAAACCTCTGCGATTATTGTTGCCCATTTAGAAGGAGCATAGCATTCTCTTTTGCAAAACAGGGAGACATCAGGAAGCATTCAACCTCTGGCTCCAAAGTAGTCAGAAATAGCCACAGGGGAGGCGTCTAAGGTGAAGGTGCCGAAGATGGATAAGGTAAAGAAGAAGAGGAAGTGGACCTACGGCATCCACATCTACAAAGTGTTGCACCAGTTGCATCCGGACACGAGCATCTCGTCAAAGGCGCTGCAGAACATTGGCTCTCTCGTGATCGACGACTTCGAGGATATTGCCACCGAGTCGACACAGTTGGCGCACTACAAGAAGGAGTCGAAATTCACGAGCAGAGGGTTTCAGATTGCTGTGTGTCTGATGCAAGTGCCTCGGCTCTAAGTAAATGAAATAGATGTGGAGTGCAGAGTGAGCAAGTGAATGCATCCCACGGCCCTGTTGAGGGTAAATGCAATCTCCACCTTCATTCTTAATTGTGTGGCAGAAATATACATTCCTACTACCACTTCTGGCTCGTATCCATTGTCGCCATGCTCTCAGGTTGCTACTTTTGGTTCTGGCAGTGCCTATGTCTAGGTGTAGGGGAGGGCAGGGCAGAGCAAGAACAGGGAGTAGTTGTAGTAGTGAGGCTTGTGAGGATGATTACGATGATTGGGTCGACAGTGAAATGGGAAGAAGGGGGAGGGGTAGGCTTTATGCTGGATTGAGCAATTCTCAGTGCTCTCACAAAAGGACGTCAAGGAGAGGGGTGCATCGATTTGGATGCCTCGTAATTGACGTCTAATGCATGGTGTGCTGAATACAAGCGGTTGCTGGGTGCGGACATTAACCGAGTAAAGAATATGACCAGCCCGCTCTAGGATATCATTTAGCAATACGCTTCTCCCATTCATTCATTCCGTCCCTTCACCCACTCAAATTCTTTCCTTCCAGCCGTCTTATTTTTACATGCCGCCACCTCTTATCCACTCTTGTGCACACATCTACACACCTCTTGTGTAGACGCACACCATCATAGACAACCGCCGCCACCGACATGGCTATCGGTTGTGCTCAAAGTTGTCCAACTTGTCGCGCCAAACTCTTGCACCATAACAATCCATTCCACCGCCAGTCCACCAATGTGACGTACAAGTGCGTGTAAGAGAAGAAGGAGATGCGCCGCACTCCATCCGAATTCCCGCGGTAATTCTGCTAGTCGTAGCACCACCGCTCATCTCTGCAGTTTCTGCACCTAAGACAGTAAGGCAGACCAACACCCAAGTGTCAGCCAATCGACCGACACATCCAGTAGTCATCTATCTAACTTATGGTGGCGCTCGAGAGAGCCGTTACCGCGCTCGTAGTTGCAAACTTAGCCAGTTAGTCTGCCTGTGAAGAGGCACTTGGCCGGCCTACTCTGCACTGCTCACCAGCTTCTCAGCCTTCTTCATGAGAAGTACTGCCTAAATTTTGGGCAGCACACCATCCTGCACGATTGTTGCACCACCCAACAACTTGTTCAATAACTCTTCTTTGCGAACGGTCAACTGCATGTGACGAGGTATGACGTACGTCTTCGTGTTGCTGCACGCCGCATTACCTGCCAGCTCTACCACTCCGACAGCCGGGTACTCCGGCACAGCAGCCAAGTCTAATTATGCATTTCGTATGTACGAGAAGAAGGCGCCTTATTGAAAGAGGACTTATGCGTATTACCTCGGTATCACCTCCTCGATGTTCGCACTTATGCCCACCTCCAGAATATTGGAACAGTTTTTACTAAACCTTGTGTAGTTAATAAGGCGAGTAGTCTAATCATTTGCCGATGATAAAAAAGCGTTAAAAGGAATGGCTCAGCACATTCGTTGCAGTCCAGTTTGCCTATTTAGACATAAAATGCTGTGGTCAGGTTTCATGAGGATGCTTTAAAAATCTAGCTCATCCAACTTTATTCTTCACTTATCCATTAGGTGAGAGGCTGTACGAATTCGATGCACACCATTACATAGATCGGGATTCTCAATTACGCTAAGGAAACAGAATCTAATTGAATGGAATTTTGTCCACCACAAATGTTGTAAGTACTTTTCAGCTAGTGCAAAAAACGCTCCACTTTTGTCCGAATCGCAATAAAAGATAAATCGCTAGGCATTCGGCCTGCCAACCCAATTGTAATAATCCCGCCAGTTATTTGAAAAAAAAAACTCGAAACAAACAGTCAGTTGGGGCTTAATCAACTTTTGACAACGCCTTTCTTGTAAACCTCAAGACTTAATTCCTAGAAATCAACAGAAAACACAAGAATTTGCCCCATTAGAAAACACGATAGCTATGCACGCAATGTAGTTTTCTTGTTAGTTTTATGCCGCGGGGAGAGCTTTGTGCAAGTGAGTGCCTAGGATGCGATATAGCACGATCTGATGATAAGCAACGTGAGCCATACCTGCAGTGAAGATAGGGAGATCCATCGCTGGATTAAAAGGGGGTAGCGCTTAAAATAATGGCTGAAAGACGTTGTTGTCGCATTCTATTTGGAGACATGGATAAATGAAATGTAAAATTAACCTTACAGATTTGTTTAATACGGCAGCATATATAATAATAGTAATAGGTTCTTATTTAAAAAGTGCTTGTGAATCATAATCATTTGATTCCGTTTGATAAATAGAATGCATCACGAGTCATTTTAAAACGTAAAAATGCATGTGACTCGTGCAACTTTTAAGACACAATTAACTGCATTTTGTATTTTTTGTGAAGTGAAGAAGTCTTTGAGTCAAGTAATTCCCTCACCATTTTGAGGGTCATCAGCGGTAACCACTTTTCGCCTTGGTAATATAGTATACCCTTCGTCACGGACGCCATGATTTTAACAAAAGTGGAACTCGTTCTATAGAATAGCATGAACATTTCCGAGTCACCCAAGATCATTTAGTAAAAATGGCAGTGCAGACCCTAAATTCCACAAATATGCGTTGCGTTTGATTTGAGCATAATTTGCTGAGCATGGCTATTCAACGAACTTTTCGAAATCAGAATCCCGTCTTTACCATCACTTCAATACAACTCAGGTCAGAATGAATCGTATTTTATAATTTTTAATCACGTCGTTGTGCATAAAGAAACAACAACCATTCGCTAGATTATTTGACTTCACCACTTATTTCCAAGATCTTAATCAGTAATGCACAGTAAAAATCATTTTTCACTAGTTAATACAGTGCTAATGTCCATAGACTACGTTTAGGACATTAGGAGCTTTCGAGGCAAGTAGGGAAAAGGATTTATCCATAAAGTAGCTGCTTGCCTTATTCCATCTGCATAGAAAATAGCTGATTGGCAATAACTTTCAGCTGGTGGTTAAGACCGATTCATGCATAAGACGGTACACTCGTAAAACAATAGCAAATTAGCCACAGTGCGATGCACTCTATGTTTATCTCCCATAAAGCAATTACGATTTGGTTATGCAGCTAAACGAAGAGTGTGTTATGACTAAAATGGGAAAGAACACGCGAACCCTAACTGAGCCGTATTCTCTTTCATTCTATCTAGAGTTGGGTAAAACTAGGTATCAAGCATTATTTTGCTTTCATGCCTGTAAATTGCAGTTTCGGTGCAAAGCGTTTGATAGATAGGAATGGTTGCAATGTAATTAGAATGATTTTAATACGAAAAGTGAGGTGGAAACAGCACAAAACTGTAATCGGTTTTCCTGGTTTCATCTACAATGATTTAAATTTGTGCTTAGGGATGACCTATATTTGAAGAGCCATTTTGGCAAAGAAAGCTCAAATAATATAAGCATACACAGGTGCGATGCCTCTGTCCATTCAGATCCAGGATTAGTCAGAATCAAAACACAGCAGCTTATTCCATTCAGTGATTGCTCGCAGTCGTTTTCCTATCTTATTATAAGAATTAGGGTTTGGCCAATAATGAAAGCATCGAGGTTAGCACAGAATCGTGATAAGCTGCCTTAAGGGCTGTATCGTCTACTACTTTCCATCTTGCTCCCAGCTTTCGTCTTTATAATTCAGTTATTCGTCTGTGCCTCCCTCCCGCTTCGATTTCTCCTTGCATTCGGTCATCTGTTCATTCTTCACTTCTGTCGACTCTCTCGCCATCTCCTCATCACTCCCAACCTTCCGACTTGCCTCTCCTCCTGTATCCCTGTCCTATCTTCTCCTCTTTCTTCAATTGCGTGCGTAACTTCAATAATATCAAATCTGGTACTCAGGGTATGTCAAACGAAAAAGGAAGGCTCTGACTAACCTCTTCTAGTGTGTAGTTCGAAAAAGATTGCATTCCTTTTATTGAGTCAATCACCGCATGCTTTACGCAGTCAGATGACTAGATCGGCAAATAAGGGGACCAGGTTAGGAATAGATGGGAGAAAGAAAGAAATGAGGAATGCTGCACTATAGCACCTTGCAAAGTTATCATATGGTGTCCATTTCCAATCCTCTTTTCCCTTTTCCCAACCTGGCTTGTTCTATGTCCTTATATTCTTAAACGTTTGCCCCTAGCTCAATAATTTCCTTGCCTCCTTCAGATGTACAATCACTGCTTTGCAGTGCGACGCATTAATTCTGCCAAGCATAGACCTAGGTGCCCACAAAATAAACTCATTGCCGTTATCTCAATCATCTCTAGGGATAAGTCACCGGTGCTTTTAAATTTCCTACCCTGCACTACGCTTGCTGTGCCGCGCTTACTTTTCGTGTCTCTTACATGCGGAAACACTGTAACACAGATTGACTAGATCTGGCTAGATTGCACTGGATTGGGACGGACTAGACTAGTCACGTCGGCTGAGTTATGGCAGGCTTGTATACAATAGGAAAGGAGAGGATGGACAGGGCTACCACATCTGACATGCACACCACATCCTCAGAGGCGCCTTATGCGTTACTATTGATGCCAACCTTAATAGCACTCTAATTTGACCTCCCCTAATCAAAGTAACACAACTCCATGCCATGTAAAATGCTGTCTTTTCTTCCTTTCGTTTTTGCAGACAGCAGGGATCAGGGCACACGGACTATAAGTAGGCCTAACGGTGACTTCAGAATGGAGGGGTAGGAGCCTTCTTCTCTACTTCCCCTTTTCCACGTCTTACTGCAACGCGCCTTTCGGTGAGAGCATCTTTTGTCTCCCCAGTGCTGCGCCTCACATTATGCTCCACTGTTTGTGCTTAATGCATTCAATACAACCAAAACAGATTAGTGGGTACTTCCTGCATTTCATTTCCTTGCCTTTATTTCCCAATTTAATGGCACAAGAAAATCTTTCCATCTCTCTAGATTGTTCTACACCACTTCGCCTCTATTCCACCTCTTACTTTTACTCCTCCTTTACTTACCCCCTGAGAGCGAAGGTAAGCGCGTTAATCCTACCTCCCACTTTGTAACTTATAGACTCGTCCAACTCTCACCCCACTATCTCACTGTCCAACTCTTTCCTTCTCTCTGCAGAGAATTCCTCTACCTGGCGCTCTACATTAACGTGTAAGAACGTGCGCTTCCTGCCCTTTAGAGAGTCGCCTCGATCGCTGCCCCAAAAAGACAGGTAGAAAAGTCTATGTGTGTGTGCCTGTGCGTATGTAGTACAGAGCCATATTCATCTCATCCTCTCCCCCTCAATTGCCCTTCCAGCCGACCATGTCAACATTTCTATCTTAGATGAAGATCTCCTATAGTTGCTCATTGTATGGCTATTTGGTTGCCTTAAATTTATGCCTTACCTTCCGCCAACACTCCATCACCCACCCACCAACTTACTTCACTAGTATTTAATCGCATTTCCCTTCTTGTGACTCCTCTACTTCCTCTCTTATTTCAGATTGAAGAGAACTTCGCACATGGAAATGGCATATTTAATAATATTAAAGTGATGTGTGCAAGCGAGGTAAGAAGAAGATGGCACAGGATGAGGAGAGGGAGAGGTAGCATAACGTACCTCTAATATTTACTGTAGGTATCTGTTTCGGCCTTTGGACTTCTCCGGAATGGTGGACCGGGCGGTTGGAACTAATGTCGGGATGGCGAGGGAGAAGACAAACGTAAAAGAATAACAGAAGACCGAATAGGAGGAAAAAACGAAGCGGAATGGAGGCATTGATTGCCAATTGAATTAACGGGACGAATCCACGAAGAGAGATGAGCAGCATTAGACAAAACAACACGTTGACAACCATGTTCGACGCTGTTGTGCGGTGGATCATTTCGAATTCCATACGTGTGAATCGATTAGCGGCACGTATTGTCGCGTGGTGTCTCTTAGCGCCGTCTGATGTTGGACTTAAGGGGCATCCGTTGTGGACGGTTTTGCAGGAGCAGACATCACTTGCCTTCGTGTCTTTTTACCTTGGTCGATTTCTCTGCACCATGGCGCATGCAAAGGCGGCGAAGGAGGATGAGACGAACCACCAATACCAATGTGCCTTGAATGAAATGTGCTGCCTTGTCCTATCTGCTTTCTGTCAGCTTTTTATCTCCGTTGTTTCCTTTTGGAAGGACGACTTTCGGGCAGTTTGGGCAGTGCGAGGTATGAATGCAGTGAAGACAGTGGCGACTAACTCCCATCGATTGACATAGAGCTCGTGAAGGTGTGCTTTTGCTGCTTATTTCTAATCGCATTCCTAGGTCAATTGGTGTGTTGCAGCAGGGAGGACAATGGCGGTGATTGCACCTCTCCAGTGGAGAGGAAGCAACATGATTGTTAAGCTGAAAGCCACGAAGGAATAGTTGGATGAGAGGTGAAGATGAGACGTTCACAGAAGAGAGGAAGTAGAGGAGAGGATAGGGAAGGGCCATTATTGGGTATTTCAGCGCAATGCTGTTGCACTGCGTTCCTTATTACCAGCTCTCCTTCTTCCACATTCTCCTAGATGCCTTCGTTTGCCCATTTCTCCAACCATGTACTCGAGTGAGGTATGTAGGAATGGATTTTGTGGAAGGAATATAAGTTCCTATCAATCGACAAGCCCGAAGACGCTCTTCATAGTTTACTTTGATAAGTGAAATGCACTAGTTGCGACAGCACTTGACTGACGATGCACGTGAATGAGTTTAGTGAGGAGGAGGCTATAACGAAGCAGGGATATGGCACAGTTTGCCCCTAATTTCTACGATTTCTATCTGCGTTGACACTTTGGAGTCAAACGACATAGGGGTGGGTCGAAATGTTACAGACAGATTGGGACGGAGGCGGTAGAGGTGGCTGATGAAAAGTGGAACAAAGGTGAGTGGATATCGAAGCAGGACTGAGGCAGTGAGGAAGAACTGAATGGTAGAAACAATGATAACGTTGAAAGTAGGATGGATGTTAGAAGGAGGTGGAATGCGTATGCGGGTATATGCGATTAACCTCTTCTGATTGGATCGGTGCCACGCGTCGCAGGATAACTTCTTGGGCAGCAGGCATCACTGGCCTCTGTGCTTTACTTCGATATGCAGGGCTAGTGATCTTAGCAATTCCTTTAGCAAAATGTCTGTAGTAATTTGCTAAGCTAAGGAACCTGTCAAGCTCTGTCTGGTTGGTCATTGTTGGCCCAATTTCTCGCCTGCGTTGTGTGGTCTTGGGCGACTTATACCTCATTCGACCAAAATCTATGTCTCTTGAAGTTAGCAGGGCATTGGAGAAAGGGACAAATCTTTAGATTATCTTGACTCTTTTCGAAGAAGCTGAATCAAAGCTCAAGACCGGTGGTGTGGTTCTCTGTTTCTACTGTCTACGTTAAATTTTGTCAAGGAGTAATGACCTTGGGAGAGGCTGCGCATTATCAGAGAAGCGTTTAAATTCCCTTTCTCCCTTCTCTCTGTTCTCTGAAAATTGGTAGTTAATAATTGTCCTGTACACGGCACAGATCCCAGCAGTTATAATGTTCAAGTGAGGGCAGTTTTTGGACCTGTTTCTATCGACCAGGTGTTGCTGACTTTGTAAGGTTTGTCTCTCATGTTCTCAATATAAAATTGCATTGGTGAATGCCAATGGTAACGTAATCGTACTCCACGTTTGGATGTGCACTCGGATTATTCAAGCTTCGCGTATTGTGATTGTGAACATTGACGGAACTAATCTGCTAGTATATTATTCATCTCGCGTAAACTTCAAGAGCATTTCGGCCTCTTTTAAGTCACCGATTAGTGTTTAGAATTGATGAGCCCATATGTAGGGAGGTCGCTGTGTGCTCAAGTTCTTTCTTTGCGATGTACTTCAACGCAAATCTTCTACGCCTTATGCACTAATGCCCATCATATCACTAACGCGATGGCACGCTAGGAAGCAACTCCATGTTCTGCGGCGACTTCGGATCCAACGCTGATAGCATGCAAAATTCTACGCTTTTGTTGAATGATATCTCCGAGCGCACACTTTTGACCACACACTCAGCCCTTAAAATGGCTACCTGTCAGAAGTCTGCCTCCACACTCAACCATCGCCACCATCAAATGCATCATCTTTGTGGCAAATCGCAAACAAACTCACTAGTTCATTCTCCTGTCTCCCTCGCGTTGCACATTCCATCTGTACGCCTCTCGATGCCCACCCTCCTCCTACACATATCTTCTAAAACAACCCAGCAGCAAAGAAATGAAAATGCCCCAAACGCACCCATATCCATTCTATTAAGTCAGCTTTGTGCTCAACGATGCTCCAGACACAGTGCAGCATTTCTATTAGATAAAATTCCAAGCCTAATGTGTCTCATGGACAATAACATGCACATCATATGCGAATTGACATTCATGTTTGGTGCCAGCGTTCACAACCAAACGAAAAGACTCGTTGCATTAGTGTAAGGATATTCCATCTAGATGCAAGAGTCTACAAACCGACTCAACAGAGTTATGGGCAAGTTAGTATTATGCGGGTGTAGAATGAGCCTTACACCATCATCTTCACCCTCAACAAACGACTCTGGATGCCTCAGCAGAGTTCTCGCAGTGACGCTAATGAATTTCGCCTCTCCTTGAAACAGGCACCAAAACCGCTTGATCGTGTGCGAAAGTGATTGCGCAGAAGGTTACATGAAATGCATTAAGCCCATCACAATTTCGCAGACGGATCAAATGAGGCACCAGACTACTCATTTCTAGTCAGAAATGCCGTAACGGGTGTTTACTCGAATCGCACTCGAATCCGCGCACGTCAAGTCCAATCTGGAGGTGGAAGAATGTAAACCAGCCATCCAAAAATTCAAAGCAATGGCAAAGGCGAGATTCGCCTTTAATGCTGTTCTGTAATGCCCACATGCTTATAAAATATTCCCTCGAAAGAAAACAACTTTTTTTGAATTCGGGATCTGTAGCTTCGTTAACAAGAGAAAAAGTTGGACATTAGGGACATTTTCAACCCTATTTAACAAATGTGGTCTAATTTCATAAAATTCGTCGTTGATAGAGTGACAATCCATTAAAACACTGACATAACAACCTTAGTTAATCGCTTAATGCATTGTGCAACATAAAATTGAGGCGAGCGGGGTTTCGTGTTTAGAAAGGACAGCAAGTGTCTTCAAGATGGTTAAATTTGTTCGACCCGACACAAGAAGTTGGGGCCGTCACACTCATGCGAAGCAGTTGGTGGTTCCGGTTGGATAAGGCAATAGGTCTCTGACCACTAGCTATTTCAGGGGATGCTAGTCTGGTCTAAGGCGTGCACTCCAGTGTCATTTAACAGGAGCTTGATTTTCTCGTGGATTGTCAGCGTTGGAGTCAAATTCGCCGCAGGAGATGGAATTGTAAATGTGGGTGCTGCGCCGCTGCTTGCGGGAGCCTCAATTTGATTAAAGAGCCCCTGAGTGACTTTTAAGGTGACATCCGTTATGCCGATAGGTACGAACCCATCCATAATGAGCTTCCAACGTCTCTAATTGACCCATCCACTAATGTTTCGACCGCCTCACCTAACGTGTGTGATTGATTGGCTGACTGACTGACTGAGTTACTGATTAATTCATCAACATGTTCATCCCTTTGCTCCTTTACTTTCTTTTAAGCTGATTTGTTGTTCGGTTGATTGTCTAATGCTCAGTCCACCCGTCAATGAAGTTGGCAGCACAATACTGAAGCCATGACTTTGGTATTCCTCCCACCCTCTCTCCCTCCCTCCTTCCTTACTTGCATGGAAAGTCGTTTGAAAAGATGACGCTGTCACATTTTTGCACATTTGAAATCCAATCTCAAGGCTGCAAGGCAGCATGTCACAAATACGCTTGTCATCGACCCAACAAAACAAAGAACATTTGAATGCCCGATGGAACAAATATTCTGAATCTGTCACAGAGTCACACAAATGAGCTGCGGTCAACAGTGCTTTAAGTCGTAACAAAACATCATCACTACTGCATACATACCCACTGCAGCGCCTTCAGCCTTCCCTCACCCCAAGAACACCAAGTAAGACAACATTCGGGCAGAATACACTTCTATTCCACATATCGACGACCCACTCAGCGAAGGTAAAACATCGGGGGAAATATGTGGCTCCATCACCAACACCTGTCGTTTAACAAACCACTGAAGCGTCACACAGTCCCTCTCTCCGCCTCCAGCGCCATCCTCCGTGCTCTCCTTGGTAATTGTGCTGCACCCGCAATCTCCCCCCCCCCCACCTTCTATGGCCAAAGCGCATCCCGTGGGGAATGATGGGGATCCACCGACCATCATGCCTACAAGCAAAATTCCAAATCCTGTCAACGATAAGACCTCAAGACCATGACATTAACAGGACAACTGAGACTTGAGGTGGCTATCGGTCTCAAACCTAATGCCACATGGCAACCATACGATGACAAACTTAACTACCTGCATTAGGTAGCATCAACACACACCCACGGAACCAAGTGGGGCACCAAGTCAATGGGCATTTACCGTTTCTCCTACCAACTAATCGCACTTTGGCAATATATCACCTTACTCACTGTAGCACACAAGCCTGTAGCCGTCAATGAAAACGCCTCCTTGCGTAAGTTATGCATGCGCAGAAACTTCTCAACAACTTGTGTCGAATTTCTTTAGCATTAGCCAAACCACTTTTACGCACATACAGCTCACACTAACCGCACTGCCGACTACTTCACAACTACCTCGTATTGGCTTCACCTCACACCATACAACTATCAAAGGCGACAGAACCTCAACATCCTACTTTAAAAAAAATAAACAAGCAAAACTAATATTTGTAGGCCAATGATAACATCAAACTTAATTTACACAACATTTCGTCTTACAGGGAAGTACCCACCAGACTACTGCCTAGCACCAAAAAGCCGCATCCAGTCTTTCATAACTCCTCCAAGCACAAAGTCACGCTACTTATGTCTTGCGCAAGTGAACATTCAACATCGAGCAGGGAAACCTTCAGCAGAATCGATTGGTCGAATGTCTGCAACACCACATCTGTCAACGACGACGACGACGACGACAAGTTCAAGGGCGCATAGTGCCGTCTCAGTGGACTCCCATGGGCTGGCTTCTACAGCCACATTCTCCTTCTTCGATACCACCGTCAGCAACGACGCATGTTGTTGGCAGGACCCCGTAACCACCACGAGACCTAACTAGTTAAATATAAAAATACTGCGCTACCAAGTTTTGCGCCCAAAATTAGCACCCAGTACTGTTCAATAATGTCTACATGCTTATCACAAAATACACCAACGAAATAAATACTCTTGCCGTATTTTGTGCCTGCAACGGATCTAGCACCGTGTAGTGGCAGGTGATTGGTAGATTTTTCCCTTTGTTTCCAGCAGATTAGACCCCTCCTGCCATAATCTCTCTATTTTGATATCGTCTACTATCCAACCAACCGCCAGGACAGCTTCAACTGCTCCCCTTCTAAATTATTCTGCGAAACGAACAAGCGATGAAAAGTGCTGCTGCTGGATAACAAAATCTCGTCCAAATTCAATTCCTCATCTTCATTCAATAACAAAATTTGTATGCGTTTCCACTTGTTCACATACGTGCACACAACTATGAACAAGTCAACTTGATGCATTCCAAATGCATAAACTGAGAAGTAATATAAAATACATGCATGCCCAATGAAAAAATCAGTAAATGAAAAGATAAAAGGCATACACTTCAAAATGCAAACATGTCGGAGTTCGAGAAAAGGTTCCAGAGAAGATTTCAAAACAGCTCTGCAGCACTGCCACCCATTTCCACCCCAATTCACTGGCCTTTCTCAACGCAATCATAAGCCTGCCTACCAGCTCAACACCAACCTCACATCCATCCCGTCTGTTTACCTGCTGACCATGCAATTATCCAGTGCTTGAACCAAAAGAGCTAACACCTGCCCCTATGCCATCAAACGCAACAGTATCATCCATGGCAAGATCCGCATCGTAGGTCAAAGGAGACGCCCCCGCAAATGACTTAAACATCCCACATTGCATATCATTCCACACGATCATCACATGCAGCTTCATCACTTCTGTAAATTCGTAGTATCCGAAGCGTACAGAAGGAAAAAAGTGGCAAAGCCGGTACACAAACGTCCGATGACCCGCCACATCAACACACACAAGCAAGCATAATATCTTAAAAACCAAATACTTAAGACCGCTACAAGGCAACGTCTGTGTAGCAATGCGAAAGTGCCCAGTGAAGAGTTACAGGTCTCTCAGCAACCATCCTCCTGCTCCTCAATCAGCCTCAAACACTAACTCATGTCAGAGCTGAACCCACATAGCAAGTTTCACAAAGATACTATCAACACACGACCGTGGTCTCGAAGTCAAGAAACGACCGAATCGCGAAGTGCCCCGCACACTCCATACATTTCCCACCAAAGCAGACAATATAGGCATAAAAATAACACACCTACTACCATACATAAATACGAATGGATCTACGAAGAGGTGATAAGAACACGCTGCACAATGTAGCGACCAATAAATTACAACCTAATCTTACCTAAGAAATGCAATGAGCAATAGCGACGGCGAGATTCGCACTCAGTGTTGTTAGGTAACACTTCCACGCCCAGCAGATAATGCCGCATCAAAAATACACATTCCCGTCAAGTGAAATAATGAAGACCAACATGCATACCAAGTGAGTCCCAATCCTTGCTGAAGTTTCTCCTTTCTAAACAAATGACGCCTCACAGCTGAAATTCAGGCATGCTTTTAAGCACCCGACGCTTCACACAACAACGAAGACTCAAATCTACCGCGTAAAGACGATTCGGCACAACAAAATCGCACGATTAATTTTTGTTATTCCACAGCAAAATTAGTCTCTAAATTCAGTCTGCTCTGTGTAATACTTAATTCTTTAAATGCGCTTTGTAGGCCAGAGGCGGGAAGTCAAACTAAACCACGTGACGGAGCAGCGTGGAGACTCTCTGGAGCGTGACTCATTCATCACCCCCTTTGTATACTAAAGATGTCTAAACGTATACAGACTTCTACTATCAAGGGTGACCAGGAGGGAAAGGAGGAACCCTCCACACTCTGTCTCTTGCATTCGGTAAAACGCATACGACGCCAAACCTCAACAATGGTGATAGATACATGGACATGTATTTATACGCTTGCGGAAAGTAGTAACCTACAATAAACAGCTTAAATATATTTCCCAAAAAGAAAAAGGACTATGATCATACCATATTGCTTATTCAAGGCCTAACTTGGTTCTTCAAACTAGGCCAACCAGTTCTTCCGAATGCTTCGTCCAAGACGCACATTCCTGTCAAGTGAAATATGAAGGCCAGCATGCACACCAAATGAGTCCCAATATTTACTGAAGTTTCTGCTTTCTAAACAAATGAAGTCTCTCTTAGCTATAATTTTTGCACACATGCAAGCACCAGGCACTTCACACCAAAATGAAGATTGGAGTCAGCCGCTCAATCGCAAGTCGGCATAACAAATAAATACGATTAGGTTTCGTCATTATAAAGCAAAACTAGCCTCTGAATTTAACCTGCTCTATCTCTGGCTTTCAAATACAACAAATACACTGCCAAAATTTCAACAATGCCAACAGTCTTACATACATGCATTTATACGCATGTACAAATTAGTGAACCACAATAAAGCAACCAAAAAAGCATTTTCTGAAGTTCAAAGAGAAGGCGGATTGCTAGGGTAGAATGCATATATTCACCAGACAGAGGAAAAAAGGCTACTGGCATGGCCCGGAGGCCAGCCCACACAGCTAGGGCAATACGGTCACCTCTGTGACCTCGACAGAAACCAGCAGTTCTAACAAACAAAGTACTACAGTGATAATCACAAAACTACAAGCTGGCATTCAAAAACGTGTCAACCCCTGCTTAGGGCCCGTGAAAATGTCAAAGCTAAATAATTTGCAACAAGTCCACGGAGCGACTTAATCTACCGCCGATAATGTATCCATTCAGCATGAAATCTGTGCCTTCGTCGTTCCCCTGATCACCACGCACCATATCTCACCTACTCCTTCGAAGCAAGTGTGGCGTCAAAGTCCATTTAGTCAAAGAACTCAAAAGGGACGAACTAGTACGCCATTGTAATACTTAATTCTTTAAATGCGCTTTGTAGGCCAGAGGCGAGAAGTCAATCTGAACCACATGGCAGAGCAGCGCGGAGACTCGCTGGAGCGTGACACGTCCTTGGCCTAAACCCCCACATCTCGCCTACACAGATCTTCTGCCTATGCCAAACACGAAACGGCTGATCAATAGTGCAGTATCAGTGCGTTGTGTAATTGCTTGCGCCTATACAAAGAGATTTAATTTGTGTTCGTGCCTTTTGCTTACGACGGACGTTTAAGGAAACGTAAGCATTACACCATTATATCACTAAGAAATGTAGAATATGGAAAGCAAAAAATGTTAAACTTGACACAGAGGTTGCCAGTTATTAAAGAACAACCTAGAGAACGACTCACCGAGACCCTGTTTGTGGCGTGAAAAGCATTAAAACTATAACTTTGTGCTTAGAGTGACCTACAAATGCCTTACAAAATTGCATTCCCTTAGTCTTATTGGTTAAAAAGAGAAGTTATGTTTTCACTGTGATACCTAAGGTAGATTAGACTTCCTGCGACAACTATTTGCTTTCATCGTACCTAATACCCTTCTTATGTATCTAGCGGTATGTATGAAGAGATGACTTGAGTGTGCTCGTCGCCGTGCATGGTTCGTGGTTTGCGCTAACGAGTCCAGGTATGTGAGTATTCATATTTGAAATTTTTTTAACTTATTTTATGCGTATACATAGGTAATCCTTTATTATTGGCACGAAAGTGTGGATTGCTGAAACCGTGTTTCGTGTGATGCTTGTGATGGAATGCTCAGATTCTATTAACTTGCTTAATTAAATGCTGAACAGCTGAACAGCCAACCAAAGTGCAAATTCTTTCGCTGAATATTCCCATTATCATGCTAATCAGTAGTAGCATAGCGTTTGGTCCAGCTATGGACAACTAGCCGAGTCCTCCATTTTCCAGAGCCAATACCTCAGTAATTCATGCTAACAGTGCACAGATGTAATGCTTATCTTCTCCAAATGTGCTTTGTAGGCCAGAGGCGAAGGAGCAATTTGAACCTGATCGCGAAGCAGCATGGTCACCCTCCCTTGAACTCTTCTACAGTATCTTTCCCTACTCTCTTGCTTTTAACAGAAAAGTTTAGGCGTATTCAGCCGATTAATAGTAAGGGTGGGAAGGGGGAAGAGAGGGAACCTCCTACACAGATCCTCTGCCTATGCCTTGTAGCGTCCCGAGGCCCGTCGAAGGCAAGAGAAGGCAGAATGCTAAAGTTGAATATATATATATATATATATATATATATTCAACGGGCAGAGGGAAATAGGCCACTGCCATGGCCCAGCGGCCAGCCTACGCACCTCAGGCAAGATGTCCACCCCTATGACCCTGACCGAAAACCGGTAGTACAAACAAACAAAGTACTACTGCCTAATACGAGAAAGTCTATTACTCTGAGACGTCTTAATCGTCCTAGACGAAGCGGTCAATCAATAGCGTATTACCAGTATGTTGTAGAATCGCCTGTGTCGAAATCGAGCGATTCAAATTGTGTTCCTGCCCTCGCTTACGTTTAAAGAAAAGTAAGCATTACACTATTATATCACCAACAAACGTGGGTCGTGAAAACCTAAAAAATCAAACTTGGTACAAAGGTAGCTAGGTAGTAAAGAAGAACCTAAAGAACGACTCAATGAGACCTTGTTTGTGGCGTGAAAATCATTAAAATTGTAACCTTGTGTTTAGAGTGTCCTACAAATGCCTTGCAAAACTGCATTTGCTTAGTCTTATTGGTTAAAAAGAGAAGCTATGCTTTCACTGTGATACCTAAGGCAGATTAGAATTTCTGCGACAACTATTTGCTTTCATCGTACCTAATACCCTTCTTATGTATCTACCGGTATGTATGAAGAGATGACCTGAGTGTGCTCGTCGCCGTGCATGGTTCGTGGTTTGCGCTAACGAGTCCAGGTATGTGAGCATTCATATTTGAAATTTTTTAGCTTATTTATGCGTATACATAGGTAACCCTTTATTATTGGCATGAAAATGTGGCTAGCGAATTTTGAGGCTTGCTGAAATCGTGGTTCGTGTGATGCTTGTGATGAAATGCTCAGATTCTAGTAACTTGCTTAATTAAATGCCTAAGCGCACTTTAAATTAGGGTGGTGTCTGCTGATTTTGGCTGTCGTAAGTCTTTCGCAAGTCATGATGAAAGGTGAGGAGTCTGAATTTACTATTATTTATTACCACTTCTTCACTTGTAAGCAACGAATCGCGTATTAAATCGATGGACTTGCCGCTTGCGAGCATTCGAACTAATTGAGACGAATTAGAGGTAACCGTCTTGGTTATGTTGCATTCATTGAATAAACAACAAAATTGACTCGAGGAAACTGTAAGCGGATAATGCAGCGATTGTGTGGTGCAGATCTCTAACCCAGGTTTTCGTCTCTAGCACATAGCTGAACTGAAACTGTTGGCTGAAGTCATTATAGTAGGTCATTGTGGGAGTTCACTTATCATGTGGCGTTCGCGTGGATTCCTTTCATTTGCTTTAGTCGATAAAGAAGTCGCTGACTGTAACGACAAGTACAAACGAAAAGTTGCATGCTGACTTCGGTGAATGGATAAAGAATTATGATTGTTGGGAAGGTGGGAAGACGGTTTGGGTGTAACGCATCCATCGTTCCACTGAGAAATGGCATAAAACTAGAAATCGTCTAAGTGTAGACGTGAGAGGAGATGTGAAACAGCTTGGATTTGAAAATGCTAGAATCAAAAATCGATGGTTTATTCCTAGTTCGTGACATTATTTAGGCCTTTTTATGCAGGAATTGGATATCTTTCTAAGTGAATTACATGTATTTAGCAGCAGGTGGTGAGCTGGAATGAATTCCGCATATGGATATAATTTATTCGCTGCCAAAAATGCCACTACACGCCATTTTTCAGTTGTAAAGGACATGATCAATGCCCCTCCTTCGCTGTACAGTCGTTGGTGTACCAAAAGACTTAGCACTCTTTCATCATAAAGCTTGCTACACAATTTGATAAGGTGTGATTAATTTAGCACTCCTTGGATGAGGCAGAGAAGTGCAGTGAAGGCGAACGCTCGCGGTGTTGCGTCCTTGGTGGGACTGCAGGTGTCACGAGATGGATTCTTTCCTCGCCTCTTTTCTCGGGCGCGAGTGCAGCTGAGGTCTTGGTGACTCTGTTGCCTTGTAGGAGGTACAGTAAGTGTTCACCTTCTTCTTACCAACGTTGCATGCATTTGATGCGCTGATTAATGCAGAGTGGCCTAATGTCGTCTCTCGAACGCGTTTTCCTTATTTGTTTGTTATAATTGGCTGAAGTGAAGTGCCATAAGTATATTGGGTGAGGTTGGAGCAGTGAAACATACGTAGGAGTGTTCTTGGTGGATAAATGCATTTGTTTTATGCAAAGAGGTTTTTGGTGAAAAAATAATGGGACATCTAAGCTGTGGTGAAGCCGTTGAAAAGAGGGTTCGTATAGTCATTTTTTGAGAGTTTATCTGTTTTCTGTGACGTACTCTATGAACCGGTCATTTGGTGGCCTCTAGCTAGATGTTGCTTGCATTGGACACGAGGTAGCCGATGAACACGTAGGGTCGTGGTGTCCCTTTTGCGACTTCGTGGTCTATTGTTGGTCTGTGGAGTGTCATCACCGTAGTCTCTATCGTGTTTATTTTTTCATTTCCTTCCATGCATCTCCGTTGGATTCTGGTAGTTTTGTCATTGGCATTCAGTGTTTTCTAATTATTAATGATTAATAAGGCACTAGTACCCATCACAATTCAGTTGTTAGGTTGAGCTGGCACAACTGATTGTCTGTGTGGTTTGGCCCAAGTTAGTACTCTGCAGCGAAGATGGCTGCAAGACGTATGAACTGCACGTGAGAAAATGCTAAGTTCATATGTGATGGTAGTCCAGATTCATCCTAGTCACCGTGGTACCTCAGTGTGGAGGTAGAACTTGGCCTTATAATTCACAGAGGCGACTCGGTGGTGGATGTACTAACGTGACCGAACAGAAGAGTTTTTGACGTCAATGTGTCCACAGGCTCTGCCTCGAGGAATGAAGTGAAAAACTTGCATCTGATTCACATATAGTGGGGGCGTTACGCAGGAATGTTGGGCTAGTCTTTGTCATGAGCTCAGCAAGGTGCTTGTGCGATGGACTTTATGTACAAACACCGATTTCATTGCAGTGATTTGACTTTATAATTATTCAATTTTGAGTTAATGGCTACCCTTCAGTGCCTGATTGTGAGTTTTTCCATCTATCCCGCTGTCATTTTCACCAACCGCCTTTATACCTCGTTAATCAGTAACATCGATTTTTGCCGTTATCCCCGCTTTCCTAACAGACAAGGAGGGCAATGCGACAAAGGTGGTGGCCGACACATGACAATTGAAGCGACACGTCTTGACAACTTTGAGCTTCCTGCTGCAATATTACCAACAAGACCGTCAACTTGGAATAGCCGCCAACAGTCTCCTCGACATGCCAATCACTTTCTGCTGCTGCAGTGCTGCACATGGCGCTGGCGCGGGTGACGCCTCCTGTGTGGAGGCGCAGAAGCACCGCATCCTTGACCTCGCCTTCCCCATTGTGCGCCTATTTCGCCAAATTCCTCATTCCACTGATAGCTCTTGTCAGCCAACTGCACTTCTTTGTACTCCTTTTGTATTAGGCGGTGGCGTACATCCATGACAGCGTTGATGAGTGGCAGGCAGATGGTACCACCGACTTGCTGATTAATTTTGTCGCTTCTGAAATCGAGGACACTAATGCTGGTGGTTGTGGTGCCACCGCTGTTGCCTTTTTGCCTTCCGTTGAGGCTATGGATTTGGTGACGTGGCAGTTCGTCAGTGTGATATGGAGCTTGCAGATGCTGTAGATGGTGGAAACGAATGATCTCATGAGATGGCGGGATATGCAGCACCAGTGGTTTATTTGCTCGTTGCGATCTTGCGGAAAAGATGGAGAAGGGATTTCGCGACGTCAACTTTGTTTGAACTGCAAGTTCTCTTTCCTTTCCTATTATAAACGCTGACGGGACTAAACTGAACATTTATTTGGCTAATCAATAGTCACTGAACTTTAGCTTAGGTAGTTGTCTTTTTTTCTATTCTTTAAACTAGCCGAAAAATTATGAAGACTCTCATTAGTCGACTGTCATTTATTTGTAAAACCCAAATTTTCTTTACTAATGCTGTGTGCTAGATTTCATTATAATGCTTGCAAGACTACCGCCTTTATAAAGATTATCCTTATTAGCTAAGATTTTAAAATACTAAGACTGTTGCCTGATGGTTGAATACGGCCGGTTGTAGTCTGCGACGAACCTGTGCTTAGGCCACTCAATAAATTGACTCGCATTGCATGTACTTCCCAGTTGTCGAGTGAGCATTTTAAGTGACGTTTGATGTGGTTTTGCGCTGTGTGATGACTACAAACCGAATGGTGTTTGTCCACAGTACGCGAAATGTGCTTCGTCGTTGTCAAATGTGTGACGGGTTCGACTGGTTAAGGTTTCCGCCTAACTTTCGAGTGATATTCGCTAAAGGAATGACAAGAAAAGAAAGCCGTGAGAACTTGCCACCAAAGTTGAGCTTCTTTTTATGCATTTATAAGTAGATCAAACTTGAATGAGAATTCTTCAGCTTGTGACTAACCGCGGTTCAAATGAGAAGATTTCGAGCCAGATTGTAGCAAAGTGCAAGCATTCGGTCTGTGAGCACCTCTTGGTGGTGTGGCGTTTGCCTGTGTTGTCGCGGCACTGAGGCGACTCTCTTCCTTTTAAATGACTTTTACGATTTTTTATTGACAATCGGTGATCTGCTGTGAGTCGCGTGTTGGGTTTTTTTATGAGGAGCTCTCGGGAGAGATTGTGACTAAATGGGAGCATTCTGTGTAAGCACCACCTGGTAGTAGGGCGTTTGCCAGAGCTATCGCGGCACCAACGCGTCTCTCCTCCTTTCAGATCCTTTCACTTTTTTCAGTGTTGCAAAGGAGAACTGCTGTGACAGTCGCCTGCTGCGTTTGTTATGAGGAGCTCTTGAGGGAGACTGACGAAGTGATATCATTCTGAATACGTTCGCATTGTCCTATGAATCCCCTTTTCTGTGCTGAACTGTAAAGACATTGCTACAGTTCCTCGTACCATTGTACAACTGAACATTCCATCTCCTCCACTGTTCTAAGCAAGTCAGTGCTTAAAAATCTGCCCTCACTGCGTGCTGTCTCGCTATCTGGTAGTGTTGGAATTGTCTAATCATTGTGGGGTGGCGAACAGTTCATGGTCCTTTGCACCCTTCTGTCTCATTTGTTGCCGAGTCTAATACTGGCTTAGGTGATGACAGGTTCTCTTTATTTTTTGTCGCCTTGGAAAAGTGCATCGATTATGGCTACAGCACCAGAGTCTGCATCCAGTGCGAAGGGTAGTGCGCCGGCCTCCAAGTTTGATAAGGCTTGGATCGGTGCGGGACAGTTTTTATTCTAGTTCTTCTGACGCTTTATGATGCTCGGCCTCCCACTTGAATTTCTTTTTTGTCAGCTTTCTGATCACTTTATGCAGGAGCTAGCGATCTTATCCATTAACAAAGCGCCTGCAGTAGTTCGTCAAGCCAGTGAAACTGCGAAACTCTGTCTGGCTTGTTGACGTTGATTAAGCGTTCGCTTGCTTTATACAGTCTTTAGGGGCTGCCCTCTCCTCTGACGAAGAATCCACGCACCATGAAGATTGCGCAGCGCTGAAGAAAGCGTCAATTCCTTGGATTCAAGTGATCGACTCTTCTCAAGGTGACCGATTCGAAGCTCTGCGTCAAATTTTGTCAAGGTGAAATGAGCTTGAGGCAGACTGCACAAGCCCGGAGAAGCAGTTCAAGTCTCCCTCTTCATTTCTTTATCTTTAATGTTTTTTCCCTTGACCTCAGTACAAATCCCCATCTTCGTCTGTTCTCTGCACATTAGAAGTTCATGCTTGGCCCGTGCTCGGCACAGATCATGGCAGTTAAAGCGTTAAAGAGTAGGCAAGTCTCTGGACTTCTTTTCATTCTGCTCCCCTTCCTCATTTACATTTTTTATTTATCGGTTAAGTGTTACCGCCGTTGTGGAGTTTGTGTCTTGTGTCCTCTATAAAAACAGCATTGTTGACTGCCGATAGTAACGCAACCAACTTGTTTTTACTTCTTTTTTTGGATGTGCGACACGTGACGATTGAAGCGACACGTCTTGACAACTTTGAACTTCCTGCTGCAATATTATCACCAAGTCCGTCAACTTGGAATAGCCGCCAACAGTCTCCTCGACATGCCAATCACTTTCTGCTGCTGCAGTGCTGCACTTGGCGCTGGCGCGGGTGACGCCTCCTGTGTGGAGGCGCAGAAGCACCGCATCCTTGACCTCGCCTTTCCCATTGTGCGTCTATTTCGCCAAATTCCTCATTCCATTGATAGCCCATGCCCGCCAACTGTACTTCCTTGTACTCCTTTTGTATTAGGTGGTAGCGTACATCCATGGCAGCGTTGATGAGTGACAGGCAGATGGTATCACCGACTTGCTGATTACTTTTGTCGCTTCTGAAATCGAGGACACTAATGCTAATGGTTCTGTTGCCTTTGTGCCTTCCGTTGAAGCTATGAATTTGGTGACGTTTCAGTTCGTCGGTGTGATATGGAGCGTGCAGGTACTGTAGATGGTAGAGACGAATGACCTCATGCGATGGCGGAATGTGGAGCACAAGTGGTTCATTTGCTCGTTGTTGTCTCGCGGAAAAGATGGAGAGGGGATTTTACGACGTCAACTTTGTTCGAACTGCAAGTCCTCTTCCCTTTCCTATTATACACGCTGACGGGGTTAAACTGAACATTTATTTGGCTAATCAATAGTCACTGGAATTTAGCTTAGGCAGTTGTCTTTTTTTCTATTCTTTAAACCAGCCGAAAATTATGAAGACTCTTATTAGTCGACTGTCATTTATTTGTAAAATCCAAATTTTCTTTACTAATGCTGAGTGCTAGATTTCATCATAATGCTTGCAAGACTACCCCCTGCATTGTATGCTCCTTTACAAAGATTATCCTTATTTGCCGAGATCTAAAATACTAGGGCTGCTGCCTGATGGTTGAATACGGCCGGTTGTAGTCTGCGACGAACCTGTGCTTAGACCACTCAATAAATTGACTCGCATTGAGTGTACTTCCCAGTTGTCGAGTGAGCATTTTGAGTGACGTTTGGTGTGGTTTTGCGTTGTGATGACTACAAACCGAATGGTGTTTGTCCACAGTGCTCGAAATGTACTCCATCGTTGTCAAATGTCCGACGGGTCTGACTAGCTAAGGCTTCCGTCTAACTTTCGAGTGATATTCTCTAAAGGAATGAAAAGAAAGGAAAGCCGTGAGAGCTTGCCACTAAAGTTGAGCTTCATTTCGTGCATTTATGAGTAGATCAAACTTGAATGAGAACTCCTCAGCTTGTGGCTAACCGTGGTTCAAATAAGAAGATCTCGAGTCAGATTGTAACAAAGTGCAAGCATTCGGTCTGTGAGCACCTCTTGGTGGTAGGGCGTTTGTCTGTGTTGTCGCGGCACTAAGGCGACTCTCTTCCTTTTAAATGACTTTTACGATTTTCCATTGGTAATCGGAGATCTGCTGAGTCGCATGCTGCGTATGATATGGGAGCTCTCGAGAGCGACTGTGACGAAATGGGGGCATTCTGTATGTAAGCACCACCTGGTAGCAGGGCGGCACCAACGCGCCTCTCCTCCTTTCAGATCCTTTCACGTTTTTCAGTGTTGCGAAGGAGAACTGCTGAGACAGTCGCGTGATGCGTTTGTTATGAGGAGCTCTTGAGAGAGACTGACGAAGTGATATCATTCTGAATACGTTCGCATTGTCCTATGAATCCCCTTTTCTGTGCTAGACTGTAAAGACATAGCGCTACAGTTCCTCGTGCCATTGTACAACTGAACATTCCATCTCCTCCACTGTTTCTAAGCAAGTCAGTGCTTAAAAATCTGCCCTCACTGCGTGCTGTCTCGCTATCTGGTAGTGTTGGAATTGTCTAACCATTGTGGGGGTGGCGAACAGTTCACGGTCCTTTGCACCCTTCTGTCTCATTTGTTGCCGAGTCTGATACTGGCGTAGGTGATGACAGGTTCTCTTTATTTTCTGTCGCCTTGGAAAAGTGCATCGATTATGGCTACACCACTAGCGTCTGCGTCCAGTGCGAAGGGTAGTGCGCCGGCCTCCAAGTTTAATAAGGCTTGGATCGGTGCTGAGCAGTTTTTATTCTAGTTCTTCTGACGCTTTATGATGCTCGGCCTCCCACTTGAATTTCTTTTTTGTCAGCTTTCTGATCACTTTTTGCAGGAGCTAGCGATCTTAGCCATTAACAGAGCGCCTGCAGTAGTTCGCCAAGTCAGTGAAACTGCAAAACTGTCTCTGTTTAGTTGGCGTTGATTAAGCGTTCACTTGCTTTGTACAGTCTTTAGGGACTGCCCTCTCCTCTGACGAAGAATCCACGCACCGTGAAGATTGCGCAGCGCTGAAGAAAGCGTCAATTTCTTGGATTAAAGTGCTCGACTCTTCTCAAGATGACCGAATCGAAGCTCGAGACCGATAAGGTGGTCCTCTGCTCCCACTCTGCGTCAAATTTTGTCAAGGTGAAATGATCTTGGGAGAGACTGCACATTCCCGGAGAAGCAGTTCAAGTCTCCCTTTCTCTTTCTCTCTCTCTCTCCCTTTCCTCATCTTTCTTTTTCTGTTCCCTTGACCTCAGTACAACTCCCCATCTTCGTCTGTTCCCTGCACATTAGAAGTTCATACTTGGCCCGTGCTCGGCACAGATCATGGCACTTAAATCTTTAAAGAGTGGGAAAGTTTATGGACTTCTTTTCATCCTGTTCCCCTTCCTCATTTACACTTTATAAATTTGTTGATTAAGGGTTACCACCTTTGTGGGTTTTGTGTCCTGTGTTCTCTATATAACATCATTGTTGACTGCCTATAGTAACGCAACCAACTTGTTTTTACTTCCTTTTTTTGGATGTGCGCTCAGAACATTCAAGTTCTGAGCATTGTGGGTGTGAACATTGACAGGAGTAATCTATCAGCTTTATTTTTTGCCAAAAGTAACCTTCAAATGCACTTCGACCCTTTTTTCATGTTGCCGATTAGTGCTGGAACAGACGAGCCTGTTCGGAGTGAGATGCGCAGTGTGCTCAAGGTCTTCTCAGGGACCATCATTCGCGGCCCCTGTCACGCACACTGATCACGTGAAGCGCAAGACCGTCACTGCACGTACATAGTCTATGCCTTAAATTTGAGGACCATACCCCCACTAAGGGGGCGTTGTAACCGAAGGGTGGATGCAGAGAGAGAGAGAGATTGTGGCGGATGTGTGAACGCGTTAATGGCCACTTTCAATATCACGTCGTGCATTGCTTTCATCTTTGCTCATCCCACTGATGAGGTCAACAAGGCCGTGTGGGGAGGCAAACCAGTGCTTGGCCGTGCGTGCTGCAGATGTGCGATTAATTGAGATGGAGATGGGAACCTGTGAGCTTGCTTCCGGCGTTCCATTATTCTCCTCTTCCGGCTCCTCTCTCCTTCTTTCTTCAAGTCGCATCAATGAATACCTTTGATGCGCTTAAATCATCGCCTTTGTGTGTCAGATTGAGATACCAACATTTACAGCGGTCGTAGGGAGAAGTAGTAGTGTGCAGGAGAACGGGCGATTGATTGTGTGAGTGGGTGGGTAAACGGCCGCGCAGATGGACAGTTGTCGACAGGTGGAGAGGATAGCGCGTATGAGGTCAGAAGTGACAAGTATAACGCTTCCTTTGCACTCAGACATTGAGTTCCCCGTTGTCGACCTCCCCAGGCAAAAGAACACCGAAGATTGGGTGTTGAGGGAAGCAGCTCTTTTCTAGCCAGCTGGCTAAATAGTTGACAAACGCCTTCAAGTCGGAGTTTATTCGTGCCATCCAAAACAAGTTCTCATCAGCGTACCTTCCCAAATGACAAACAGTTAGGGATGGTTAACAAATGGTCCACCCCATTTACTTGGAATGAGTGGGGGAGCAATTGGGATGGTGGAGTTGGGGAACATGCTACTGTGCACATTTGGATAGTACAGACCAGCATTAAGGGAGTTGGGAAAGCGAAGGGCAAGTAGTGATTGCAGTTACGGGCCGCAAAGACTCTCAATCATCGGACAAGGGGTCTGCTGCGTGCTATTCGGGCCTTTATTTCCTTTAGTAGTCGTACCCTTCGCATTGGGCCTTGCTGCCATATCAAACCTCAGCAGCACCGTCTTCTCTCGTTTACCCACAAAAGCTCAAACTACCACCCCTTCACTACACCTTCAGCCCCACATTTCAGATACTCCACTCCAAACCATTATTTCCGAATGGCTCAACACACCCGCACAAAGACAGTGAACATCACATGCATGCCAATAACAGTTCATTAAAATGAATTTATTGCAAAAAAAAGGGTGGAGAAATAATTATAAAGAAGGAGAATATCAAAATGCGCCAACGTTTCGACAAGCACAACCTTGTCCACTCCTTTAAAGAGAACACCTAGCTGAAGGGCTTGAACACCAACACACGAATGCTGCAATAATGTGAGCAGCAGTGGTGAATGCACACAGGATTCATCTTGTTCCTCATGGCAGCTGCAAAGGAATAGATGCACTTGATTTGCACCACCTCAACGGTGCCCCACATACAAATCTGCGTCCACGCCACAAACCCGATGACGTCTAAAGTTACCACGCGGCACTTGCAACCGCGATCACACACTTCGGGATAGCGGGGACTCAAACACTGGCTGCCTACGAATTAGTCGAAATCCAGCCAGATAACGATCTTACGCGGACAATCTTGACTAAACAACCAATCCCCCAAATGGCTATCAAAAACTGCTGACGCACCACCCACCGCTATCTACATCGCGTCTATGTGGCAGCCCAATACCCTACCCCAGCTCGGCAATACCCCAACCACCAGCTCACAGGCAGCCAAGTGCAATCATGCTGGCTCACTCTCAAACAACTTTGGGGTGGTCGTCAATAATTCCATCCCCACCACCTAGCCACTTAACGCCACACACTTACCAACATGTAACCAACTAGTCATCCTGACTGTAGAAGTGGCGACAAATTTCTCCTCCAAGACAGACATTAAAGCAGCCAGCGCCACCTTAACAGGTCTCGCTGATTGGCGGCTATCACTCACAATGCCCGGAATTCTGCACAAGTAATGCAGGCGCAAAGTGATAAAGATTTGAGATCTCCGGTGTACCCCATCCGAGGGAAAGACACCATCCAGAGATTGGCACAAAGACTCAATGTGTCCAGTTTTCGCAGTTGGGAGACAGCACAGGATAGACAGCGAAGCCGATCATTCTACAGCTGACGATTCCCAAGCTGCACCCACAAAGGTGACTGCCTAAATGCACCAGGAAGGAGGCCAGATACCCATTTCATATCGCCCACTTAAAAAACCTACCCGTCAATATTGGCATATGTTACGGTGCCCTGATTGCTCGCTACAAGAAAACTTCCCCGATTCTCCCAAGTCCGACAGTCTTTCGGCAGTCAAGCGATTCCGTTCTACGACAAGTCTCTCAGACCAGAGCAGAGTCCTTCAATACACTCGACCGAGAATCCATCTTACTTGAATTCAGGCCGAGGAGAGTCCGATATCGCGATATGCGATTGTCAAATCGCTGAAGCTCAGCATTCCTTTTGTCAGGGTCTCAAGGCAAAGTGGAAGCGGTTCTGCAAGGAGTAACCCCTCCGGTTCTCATTTACAAATTTAGCGACACTTGACGTCAGCAGAACTCAAGTCAATGTGATTGCATATCTTGGGGAGTCCAACACCCAAAACAGCAAGGACCGTACGTCAATGCTTTGTCAATTTCTAGAAGTACGCCGCAAAGAAACACAGCTGATGAGCCAAAACCAGCCTAATCAAACATGCACTGGCTCAAAATGACCAGTAATTTATTTCAAAAAAACGAAAATCATGAGCAGGATCAGAAAGAACGATGGTGAATCTCCCCAGGCTCGCAAACCTACCATACACCCACAATGCTCTCCTTAAGCCAAAATCATTAACAATAAAACCAAGTGCCTGCGAATTTAACACCCGTTCACTCGACAAACAATAAAACTATGCAAGGAGCAGGGCCATAAACAACAACGTCAGTTATCCACCCGACGTGTTGGATGGACAGCAAACTGATTCGCACCTAATACAATTGGTTAACTACGCAACACTCGTCCACCGAGCCGTGATAGCACTCAATCTAGCAATGTATTCAAACAAAGGTGGGCAATTATTCGTATTTATCAACAGCCTACGTGACATAAATTCAACTGTCTGCGAAAATTAATTTAATTCAAGAGGCACCTGAACAAGTGCAAATCCACATTACCAAATTATCAGGACATTTGAATGGTTCACGCATTACATCCAAACCTCCGCCAGCAAAACAAATATTTTCCACCTCTTGAATTTCTCGCTTTGTTTGGAAAAAAAAGGCTTACTTACAATAACAAATAAAGCCACCAAATTATAACCATGCACTTATATAAAAAGCTCTTAAAGGTATTCATTCTACCATTATATTATCTTCATGCCTAATTCTTTTAATGTGCACGTGCTAATGTTGACTGCGTATAAGCAACAGTTACGACAAAATGTTTGCTTTTCGCAGGTATGTGAATATCGCATATGAAGAAGTTATATTTATCGAAGACATGCATATCTGAAAATGTGAATTTGCATGAAAGTGTGGCTTGCGGTTAATGGGAGTCACTAGATTCGTGCTTGTAGTTTTTTGTTTGTTGGAACTCTTGGTTTCGGTCAAGGTCACAGGGGTGACCGTACTGCCCTAGCTGCGTGGGCTGGCCTTCGGGCCATGCCAGCAGTCTATCTCCCTCTGTCCGCTGAATATAGATATTCTACCCTAACATTCTGCCTTCGTTTGCCTTCGAGGGAGTCTCGGGACGCTACAGTGTGTGCTTAGTCTGGGCGATTATTTTACAGTATGACGGTGATCTTAAATTATCACGGCTTTTGAGGATCAATTTTCGCTGGATGCGCGTTTTATGCTTGAGAAAGAAGACGACAGCCGAATTGATGGACTAACCACTAAAGGGTAATTATATTCCTGACAATAAGAGGTAACATTGAAGATCTATAACAATTATTGTAGGAAAACACAAATTATGACGAGGGAAACATGAGTTTGCTCTTTTAAGCTGTAACTGCGTGTATGTTGGAAAAGACTAGCGTGGTTACATGCAAAGGACCGTTCAGCTGACAGCACTTTGAAGAACTTCCCACTTCGTGGAATCATTAACCCCTTAATGGGGTTAAGAAGCAAAGAATAGGAATATTCGTGACTGAGAATGAGTTTTAGAAGATACGAAGTAGTCCAGACTCCAAAGTGCCACAACGCTCCGTAAACTTCGTGAGACATGGAGTTTGGTCAGATTAAATAGCAGTTCCCTAAGACCGCACGAAACAAGCGAGATCTGGACCAACGCCAACCAACCAAACAGAACTCTGCAGTTTCCTTAGCTTAACAAATTACTACAAGCGTTTCGCTAAAGACTTGGCTAAGATTGCCTGTCGCTGCGAAAAGTGGCTAAGAGGCTGGTAAAGAAGGTGTTTTATGTAGGCGAATGAGCATGTTGAAGCAAAGCACAGAGGCAGGTGATGTGTGCCTCCTCAGAAAACCATCTCACAATTCGTGTCACCGATCCAGCCATAAGGGATTAATCATACACCTAACCATCACACACACTCGCATACGCTTTTCACAGCCTCCCGCCCAATCTCTCTGTGAACTCCCAACCTTCCACTACATAGTTCAGAAGACGTCAAAGGGCCAACGCAGATGGGAATAGTAAAAAAATAGCAGTAACTTATGCCACCACCCTCCCTTCCTTCCCTACTTCATCTTAACCGTCTCCTCCTCACTAACCTCATTCACGTGCTTCTCTGTTTTAATAATCTTTTTTGGAATTGGGGTTGGCGGCGTTTTTCTGGCTTCTGCTGGGTTTTTTCAAAAATCGCTTTTTGAATTTTTGCGTTAAGTACGAGACCCGCTTAGTCAGTTGATTTTTGTATTTTTTATGTTGTACTCTCGAGTCTGTTTTTGGCCCCCCGGGTGCACTTTTTGTTTGTCCATCTCTTGTTATCATGGCGGCTGCAATGCGGCGCGTCTTTAAATCCGTTTTGAATTTTTAATTTTGAAGGCTGCATCTAGATTTTTCTTTGACGAGCTTTCTACTCAGATAGCGATGAAACGGACACATTTTATAGCTGGGCACTTCTTGGTAATCGAGCGGCACTTTGTGTTGTCGCGTCACCAACGTGGCTCTCTTTTTGAATCCTTTTTAGGTTTTTACTTTGAAACGGAGAACTGCTCGGCCTGTTGCCTCCTGTCTTGCTCTTGGGAGTTCCCGTGTAAGTTGGTGCCGGAATTGATGCAGTCGCTACCTGGGCAGTGCTTTTTTGTAGCGTGGTGGCATGGTCATCATGGCATTTACTTGGCTTTTTTTGGTCCGTTTCGAGTTTTATTAGTAAAAAGGAGAATTGGTAACTTAGTTGCCTCCTGTTTTTGCTGTGCGAATTTGTCGTGGCATTCTGCAGAGGTTTGCGCCTTGGTGGTAGCGCTCTAGCCTACTTTTCTGCGTCTTCAACACTGCGCTTCTTTTCGATCGGTGCGTAATGGATTAGTTATTGGTTTGAAATTGCCACTTCGGCGCTTCTTTGTTGCCTGCTTTTAAATACCATTTTTATAATGAGAACACCTCCGTGCTTTTGTGTCTCTCATGGGCTTATCGCGGTCAAATTGTTGAGTTGACCTTCATTCTGTGAGAGACCATCTAGGTGTGCTTGATGTTTGCTGTGCACCTTCAAATTCCACCAAGTTGCGCGATGGCTGTGTGTTGCTTTCCCACTTTGAAGGGTTGGTGCCACTGGGGGTTCTTGATTGGGAATCGTACAGCATTTGTTCACTGAGTCCGCCGCCAAATTCATAACTTGTGTACTCTGAAAAATCGCCGTGTATGACGGGCCTTTTTGCCGTCCGTCCGCACAGACAGCACGTGTTGAAGACGCGGACGATGTATCTCCTCAACCTTGTACGAATTCTTCTGCCGATTCCATGTGGTCCGTCCATTTCAATCTGAAATAAGTGAGGAAGTGTAGGAGCCACAGGAGGAAAAAGCGATTAGATGTAGTAAAGTGAGTTGGCGGGTGTGTGGGTGAGTGAGTGGGTGAATGGGTGGGTGGACGAAAAGGTGTTGACGGAAAGTGGAGTTGAAATTAATAAGGCAGCCAACTAGGCATGCAACGAGCAACGAATGGAGATCTTACTTCACCCAGGATAGAACTGTCGACCTGATCGACTAGAATGACAATTTAGAGGAGAGGATGCGATGAATGTGTCTTCGCACTTCAATGCACACAGTCAGGCGCAAACACACACGCAGACGTTCCTACCTGTTTTGGTGGGAGACCGATGGAGGCGACCTTCTAAAAGGACGGAAACAAAGATAGGTAATGGCACACACACAAACGCACACACACAATCTGAGGCAACCAAACAGACAGACAGACAGGCAGGCAGGAAGCGCACATTCTTACCCGTTAATGTGGAGCGCCAGGTGGAGGAATCCTCTAAAGAAAGAAGGAAAGAATTGGGCAGTGAGATGATGAGGTGGGAGATGGGCGAGTCTACAAATTACGAAGTGGGAAGTAGGAGCAACGCGCTCACCTTCGCTCTCGGGGGGTAAGTGGAGGAGGAGTAGGAGTAGGAGACAGAATTGAGGCGAAGTGGTGTGGAACAAACTACAACGACGGAAAGGAAGATAGGAATGGAGAATGAATAGCGATGCAGGCTAGGCTACGCTGGAATGAGATTTTGTTGTAGGCAAAGCGTGACTGAGTTAGATTCAGAATAGTCCATGCTAGTCTGATGTAGGTTGCGAATCTTGGCACTATGGAATCATGTCATAATGAAGAGTGAGACTAGTGGGGCGATGAAGGAGACTTACAAAGAGGGCGTTGGTTGACAATGAGGTGGGAGGAGGATGAGGCTGAGGCGAATTGGGGCTGGGTTTGAAGAAGAGGAAGGCGAGCGCGGCGTTAGGAAGGCAGAGAAGCGACATTTTCTTGTGCCACTAAATTGGAAAAATAAAGACAAACGAATGAAATGAGGGGAGTACCAACTCCCCTGTTGCGGTTGAATTGGATGCGTAGAGCACAAACAATGAGACATCATGCAATGTGCAATACCTGGAAGCATATAGAACGTTGTAATGGGAGACAACGGAGGCACTCACCGAAGGCGCGTTGCAGTGGGGCATGGGCAAGGGGACGTAGGGAAGAGAGCTGCGGTGCCTCCATTCCGAAGACGTCGCCAGGCCTACTTATAGTCTGAGTACCTTGATCCCTAGTGTCTGCGAGAAAGAAAGAGAAGACCTTAAGTTACATGGTATGGAGTTGTGTGGGGTGGATTAGGTGGGTCAAAGTAGAGTGTTGGTGAGGTTGACTCCAACGGTAGGCAAGATGGACGTGGTAGTCCTGTCCATGCTCTCCTTTCCTGCTTTATGCAAGCCTGTCATAATTCAGCGAAGGTGACTAGTCTGCTCTGTGGCGACCCAGTACAATCTAGTCAAGCCTGGTCCTGCATACCGTGCTACAGTGCTTCTACAGTGGAATGTACATATTGAGCAAGTTATTGTTACTACCTCAAGAGGTCTCTCGCTGATGCTGCTACTCATTAGGTGAATGTAAGGGCATGGAAGTGACATGAAAAGTAAGCGTGGTACAGCAGGCGTGGTGTAGGGTATGAGTTGATTAGAGAAATCGGCGACTCACCCCTAAAGATTACTATTACGTTAACGACGTTGCGTGTTTGACGCCTTTGTCTAGGCCTCTGCCTGGCAGAATTATTTCGTTGCATTGCTAAGCAACGCGAGTGTACGTCTGAAAGAGACAAAGGAGTGATTGAGAGAGGGGCAGAGAGATGAGAATCCGAGGGCATGAAATGGGACAGGGTGGGGAAGGATAGAAGGGGATTGAAAATGGCCGCCGTAAGTTGACTATTCGCAGTGCTGTAGTGCAGTATTCTGCATTTCTCTGTCTCTTTCTCCTGTCTACTCCGGAACTGACTCACCTACCTACCCACTCATCTAGCCATCTGAATGAGTAAAACTTGAAGAAATAGACCTATTGCTAGGAATTACGACTTTTCAGTAGCACACTCGAAGAGGCTAAAGATAGTTTTCCTATCCATGTGATTGACACTGGATATCAGATTTGATGAAAATGAAATGACGCACGCAAATGAAATAATGAGGAGGAGGGGGAGGAGGATGGAAAAAGTTTGCACGAGGGGAGGAGAGGCGAGGAGGAGAAACTGGTGGCATAACTCACCCCTAATTTCTACTGTGGGTATCTGTTTCGGCCTTTTGAGTTCCCCGGAATGGAGGTCCGGGCGGTTGGAACTGATACCGTGATGGCGAGGGAGGTGACAAACGTAAAAAAACAACAGAAGACCGAATAGGATGATAAAACGAAGCAGAGGGGAGGCATTGATGGCCAACTGAATTAACGGGACGAATCCACGAAGAACGATGAGTAGCAGTAGACGAGACAACACGTTGACAATCATATCCGACGCTGTTGTGCGATGGACCGTTTCGAATCCTACACGTGTAAATCGATCAGTGGCACGTGTTGTCGCGTGATGTCTCTCAGCGCTGTCAGATGTTGGGCTTAAGAGGCACCCGTTGTGGATGGTTTTGCGGGAGCAGGCATCACTTGTCTTCGTGTCTTTTTACCCTGGTCGATTTCTCTGCAAAATGGCGCATGCAAAGGCGGCGGATGAGGATGAGACGGACCACCAATACCAATGTGTTTTGAATGAAATGCACTGCCTTGTCTGGTCTGTTTTCTGTCAGCTTTTTATCTCTGTTTTTTCCTTTTGGAAGGACGACTTTCGGGCAGTTTGGGCAACACGAGGTATGAATCTAGTGAAGACAGTAGCGACGAACTCCCATCGATTGACATAGAGCTCGTGAAGGTGTGCTTTTGCTGCTTATTTCTAATCGCATTCCTAGGTCAATTGGTGTGTTGCAGCAGGGAGGACAATGGCGATGATTGCACCTCTGCAGTGGGGAGGAAGCAACATGATTGTTAAGCTGAAAGCCACGAAGGAATAGTTGGATGAGAGGCGAAGATGAGACGTTCACAGAAGAGAGGAAGTAGAGGAGAGGATGAAGTAAGGCCATTGTCGTATGTTCCTACACTGTGCTGTTGCACTGCGTTCCTCATTCCCTGTTCTCTTTCTTCCACATTCTCCTGGATGCCTTCGTTTACCCATTTCTCCAACCATGTACTCGAGTGAGGTATGTAGGAATAGACTTTGTGGATGGAATGTAAGTTCCTATCAACCGACAAACTCGAAGGCGCTCTTCATGGTTTACTTTGATAAGTGAAATGCACTAGTTGCGACAATACTGGACCGACGGCGCAACTGACGTTGTTGTTTATGGCCCTGCTCCTTGCATAGTTTTATTGTTTGTCGAGTGAACGGGTGTTAAATTCGCAGGCACTTGGTTTTATTGTTAATGATTTTGGCTTAAGGAGAGCATTGTGGGTGTATGGTAGGTTTGCGAGCCTGGGGAGATTCACCATCGTTCTTTCTGATCCTGCTCATGATTTTCGTTTTTTTGAAATAAATTACTGGTCATTTTGAGCCAGTGCATGTTTGATTAGGCTGGTTTTGGCTCATCAGCTGTGTTTCTTTGCGGCGTACTTCTAGAAATTGACAAAGCATTGACGTACGGTCCTTGCTGTTTTGGGTGTTGGACTCCCCAAGATATGCAATCACATTGACTTGAGTTCTGCTGACGTCAAGTGTCGCTAACTTTGTAAATGAGAACCGGAGGGGTTACTCCTTGCAGAACCGCTTCCACTTTGCCTTGAGACCCTGACAAAAGGAATGCTTAGCTCCATCGATTTGACAATCGCATATCGCGATATCGGACTCTCCTCGGCCTGAATTCAAGTAAGATGGATTCTCGGTCGAGTGTATTGAAGGACTCTGCTCTGGTCTGAGAGACTTGTCGTAGAACGGAATCGCTTGACTGCGGACTGTCGGACTTGGGAGAATCGGGGAAGTTTTCTTGTAGCGAGCAATTAGGGCATTGTAACATATGCCAATATTGACGGGTAGGTTTTTTCAGTGGGCGATATGAAATGGGTATCTGGCCTCCTTCCTGGTGCATTTAGGCAGTCACCTTTGTGGGTGCAGCTTGGGAATCGTCAGCTGTAGAATGATCGGCTTCGCTGTCTATCCTGTGCTGTCTCCCAACTGCGAAAACTGGACACATTGAGTCTTTGTGCCAATCTCTGGATGGTGTCTTTCCCTCGGATGGGGTACACCGGAGATCTCAAGTCTTTATCACTTCGCGCCTGCATTACTTGTGCAGAATTCCGGGCATTGTGAGTGATAGCCGCCAATCAGCGAGACCTGTTAAGGTGGCGCTGGCTGCTTTAATGTCTGTCTTGGAGGAGAAATTTGTCGCCACTTCTACAGTCAGGATGACTAGTTGGTTACATGTTGGTAAGTGTGTGGCGTTAAGTGGCTAGGTGGTGGGGATGGAATTATTGACGACCACCCCAAAGTTGTTTGAGAGTGAGCCAGCATGATTGCACTTGGCTGCCTGTGAGCTGGTGGTTGGGGTATTGCCGAGCTGGGGTAGGATATTGGGCTGCCACCTAGACGCGATGTAGATAGCGGTGGGTGGTGCGTCAGCAGTTTTTGATAGCCATTTGGGGGATTGGTTGTTTAGTCAAGATTGTCCGCGTAAGATCGTTATCTGGCTGGATTTCGACTAATTCGTAGGCAGCCAGTGTTTGAGTCCCCGCTATCCCGAAGTGTGTGATCGCGGTTGCAAGTGCCGCGTGGTAACTTTAGACGTCATCGGGTTTGTGGCGTGGACGCAGATTTGTATGTGGGGCACCGTTGAGGTGGTGCAAATCAAGTGCATCTATTCCTTTGCAGCTGCCATGAGGAACAAGATGAATCCTGTGTGCATTCACCACTGCTGCTCACATTATTGCAGCATTCGTGTGTTGGTGTTCAAGCCCTTCAGCTAGGTGTTCTCTTTAAAGGAGTGGACAAGGTTGTGCTTGTCGAAACGTTGGCGCATTTTGATATTCTCCTTCTTTATAATTATTTCTCCACCCTTTTTTTTGCAATAAATTCATTTTAATGAACTGTTATTGGCATGCATGTGATGTTCACTGTCTTTGTGCGGGTGTGTTGAGCCATTCGGAAATAATGGTTTGGAGTGGAGTATCTGAAATGTGGGGCTGAAGGTGTAGTGAAGGGGTGGTAGTTTGAGCTTTTGTGGGTAAACGAGAGAAGACGGTGCTGCTGAGGTTTGATATGGCAGCAAGGCCCAATGCGAAGGGTACGACTACTAAAGGAAATAAAGGCCCGAATAGCACGCAGCAGACCCCTTGTCCGATGATTGAGAGTCTTTGCGGCCCGTAACTGCAATCACTACTTGCCCTTCGCTTTCCCAACTCCCTTAATGCTGGTCTGTACTATCCAAATGTGCACAGTAGCATGTTCCCCAACTCCACCATCCCAATTGCTCCCCCACTCATTCCAAGTAAATGGGGTGGACCATTTGTTAACCATCCCTAACTGTTTGTCATTTGGGAAGGTACGCTGATGAGAACTTGTTTTGGATGGCACGAATAAACTCCGACTTGAAGGCGTTTGTCAACTATTTAGCCAGCTGGCTAGAAAAGAGCTGCTTCCCTCAACACCCAATCTTCGGTGTTCTTTTGCCTGGGGAGGTCGACAACGGGGAACTCAATGTCTGAGTGCAAAGGAAGCGTTATACTTGTCACTTCTGACCTCATACGCGCTATCCTCTCCACCTGTCGACAACTGTCCATCTGCGCGGCCGTTTACCCACCCACTCACACAATCAATCGCCCGTTCTCCTGCACACTACTACTTCTCCCTACGACCGCTGTAAATGTTGGTATCTCAATCTGACACACAAAGGCGATGATTTAAGCGCATCAAAGGTATTCATTGATGCGACTTGAAGAAAGAAGGAGAGAGGAGCCGGAAGAGGAGAATAATGGAACGCCGGAAGCAAGCTCACAGGTTCCCATCTCCATCTCAATTAATCGCACATCTGCAGCACGCACGGCCAAGCACTGGTTTGCCTCCCCACACGGCCTTGTTGACCTCATCAGTGGGATGAGCAAAGATGAAAGCAATGCACGACGTGATATTGAAAGTGGCCATTAACGCGTTCACACATCCGCCACAATCTCTCTCTCTCTCTGCATCCACCCTTCGGTTACAACGCCCCCTTAGTGGGGGTATGGTCCTCAAATTTAAGGCATAGACTATGTACGTGCAGTGACGGTCTTGCGCTTCACGTGATCAGTGTGCGTGACAGGGGCCGCGAATGATGGTCCCTGAGAAGACCTTGAGCACACTGCGCATCTCACTCCGAACAGGCTCGTCTGTTCCAGCACTAATCGGCAACATGAAAAAAGGGTCGAAGTGCATTTGAAGGTTACTTTTGGCAAAAAATAAAGCTGATAGATTACTCCTGTCAATGTTCACACCCACAATGCTCAGAACTTGAATGTTCTGAGCGCACATCCAAAAAAAGGAAGTAAAAACAAGTTGGTTGCGTTACTATAGGCAGTCAACAATGATGTTATATAGAGAACACAGGACACAAAACCCACAAAGGTGGTAACCCTTAATCAACAAATTTATAAAGTGTAAATGAGGAAGGGGAACAGGATGAAAAGAAGTCCATAAACTTTCCCACTCTTTAAAGATTTAAGTGCCATGATCTGTGCCGAGCACGGGCCAAGTATGAACTTCTAATGTGCAGGGAACAGACGAAGATGGGGAGTTGTACTGAGGTCAAGGGAACAGAAAAAGAAAGATGAGGAAAGGGAGAGAGAGAGAGAAAGAGAAAGGGAGACTTGAACTGCTTCTCCGGGAATGTGCAGTCTCTCCCAAGATCATTTCACCTTGACAAAATTTGACGCAGAGTGGGAGCAGAGGACCACCTTATCGGTCTCGAGCTTCGATTCGGTCATCTTGAGAAGAGTCGAGCACTTTAATCCAAGAAATTGACGCTTTCTTCAGCGCTGCGCAATCTTCACGGTGCGTGGATTCTTCGTCAGAGGAGAGGGCAGTCCCTAAAGACTGTACAAAGCAAGTGAACGCTTAATCAACGCCAACTAAACAGAGACAGTTTTGCAGTTTCACTGACTTGGCGAACTACTGCAGGCGCTCTGTTAATGGCTAAGATCGCTAGCTCCTGCAAAAAGTGATCAGAAAGCTGACAAAAAAGAAATTCAAGTGGGAGGCCGAGCATCATAAAGCGTCAGAAGAACTAGAATAAAAACTGCTCAGCACCGATCCAAGCCTTATTAAACTTGGAGGCCGGCGCACTACCCTTCGCACTGGACGCAGACGCTAGTGGTGTAGCCATAATCGATGCACTTTTCCAAGGCGACAGAAAATAAAGAGAACCTGTCATCACCTACGCCAGTATCAGACTCGGCAACAAATGAGACAGAAGGGTGCAAAGGACCGTGAACTGTTCGCCACCCCCACAATGGTTAGACAATTCCAACACTACCAGATAGCGAGACAGCACGCAGTGAGGGCAGATTTTTAAGCACTGACTTGCTTAGAAACAGTGGAGGAGATGGAATGTTCAGTTGTACAATGGCACGAGGAACTGTAGCGCTATGTCTTTACAGTCTAGCACAGAAAAGGGGATTCATAGGACAATGCGAACGTATTCAGAATGATATCACTTCGTCAGTCTCTCTCAAGAGCTCCTCATAACAAACGCATCACGCGACTGTCTCAGCAGTTCTCCTTCGCAACACTGAAAAACGTGAAAGGATCTGAAAGGAGGAGAGGCGCGTTGGTGCCGCCCTGCTACCAGGTGGTGCTTACATACAGAATGCCCCCATTTCGTCACAGTCGCTCTCGAGAGCTCCCATATCATACGCAGCATGCGACTCAGCAGATCTCCGATTACCAATGGAAAATCGTAAAAGTCATTTAAAAGGAAGAGAGTCGCCTTAGTGCCGCGACAACACAGACAAACGCCCTACCACCAAGAGGTGCTCACAGACCGAATGCTTGCACTTTGTTACAATCTGACTCGAGATCTTCTTATTTGAACCACGGTTAGCCACAAGCTGAGGAGTTCTCATTCAAGTTTGATCTACTCATAAATGCACGAAATGAAGCTCAACTTTAGTGGCAAGCTCTCACGGCTTTCCTTTCTTTTCATTCCTTTAGAGAATATCACTCGAAAGTTAGACGGAAGCCTTAGCTAGTCAGACCCGTCGGACATTTGACAACGATGGAGTACATTTCGAGCACTGTGGACAAACACCATTCGGTTTGTAGTCATCACAACGCAAAACCACACCAAACGTCACTCAAAATGCTCACTCGACAACTGGGAAGTACACTCAATGCGAGTCAATTTATTGAGTGGTCTAAGCACAGGTTCGTCGCAGACTACAACCGGCCGTATTCAACCATCAGGCAGCAGCCCTAGTATTTTAGATCTCGGCAAATAAGGATAATCTTTGTAAAGGAGCATACAATGCAGGGGGTAGTCTTGCAAGCATTATGATGAAATCTAGCACTCAGCATTAGTAAAGAAAATTTGGATTTTACAAATAAATGACAGTCGACTAATAAGAGTCTTCATAATTTTCGGCTGGTTTAAAGAATAGAAAAAAAGACAACTGCCTAAGCTAAATTCCAGTGACTATTGATTAGCCAAATAAATGTTCAGTTTAACCCCGTCAGCGTGTATAATAGGAAAGGGAAGAGGACTTGCAGTTCGAACAAAGTTGACGTCGTAAAATCCCCTCTCCATCTTTTCCGCGAGACAACAACGAGCAAATGAACCACTTGTGCTCCACATTCCGCCATCGCATGAGGTCATTCGTCTCTACCATCTACAGTACCTGCACGCTCCATATCACACCGACGAACTGAAACGTCACCAAATTCATAGCTTCAACGGAAGGCACAAAGGCAACAGAACCATTAGCATTAGTGTCCTCGATTTCAGAAGCGACAAAAGTAATCAGCAAGTCGGTGATACCATCTGCCTGTCACTCATCAACGCTGCCATGGATGTACGCTACCACCTAATACAAAAGGAGTACAAGGAAGTACAGTTGGCGGGCATGGGCTATCAATGGAATGAGGAATTTGGCGAAATAGACGCACAATGGGAAAGGCGAGGTCAAGGATGCGGTGCTTCTGCGCCTCCACACAGGAGGCGTCACCCGCGCCAGCGCCAAGTGCAGCACTGCAGCAGCAGAAAGTGATTGGCATGTCGAGGAGACTGTTGGCGGCTATTCCAAGTTGACGGACTTGGTGATAATATTGCAGCAGGAAGTTCAAAGTTGTCAAGACGTGTCGCTTCAATCGTCACGTGTCGCACATCCAAAAAAAGAAGTAAAAACAAGTTGGTTGCGTTACTATCGGCAGTCAACAATGCTGTTTTTATAGAGGACACAAGACACAAACTCCACAACGGCGGTAACACTTAACCGATAAATAAAAAATGTAAATGAGGAAGGGGAGCAGAATGAAAAGAAGTCCAGAGACTTGCCTACTCTTTAACGCTTTAACTGCCATGATCTGTGCCGAGCACGGGCCAAGCATGAACTTCTAATGTGCAGAGAACAGACGAAGATGGGGATTTGTACTGAGGTCAAGGGAAAAAACATTAAAGATAAAGAAATGAAGAGGGAGACTTGAACTGCTTCTCCGGGCTTGTGCAGTCTGCCTCAAGCTCATTTCACCTTGACAAAATTTGACGCAGAGCTTCGAATCGGTCACCTTGAGAAGAGTCGATCACTTGAATCCAAGGAATTGACGCTTTCTTCAGCGCTGCGCAATCTTCATGGTGCGTGGATTCTTCGTCAGAGGAGAGGGCAGCCCCTAAAGACTGTATAAAGCAAGCGAACGCTTAATCAACGTCAACAAGCCAGACAGAGTTTCGCAGTTTCACTGGCTTGACGAACTACTGCAGGCGCTTTGTTAATGGATAAGATCGCTAGCTCCTGCATAAAGTGATCAGAAAGCTGACAAAAAAGAAATTCAAGTGGGAGGCCGAGCATCATAAAGCGTCAGAAGAACTAGAATAAAAACTGTCCCGCACCGATCCAAGCCTTATCAAACTTGGAGGCCGGCGCACTACCCTTCGCACTGGATGCAGACTCTGGTGCTGTAGCCATAATCGATGCACTTTTCCAAGGCGACAAAAAATAAAGAGAACCTGTCATCACCTAAGCCAGTATTAGACTCGGCAACAAATGAGACAGAAGGGTGCAAAGGACCATGAACTGTTCGCCACCCCACAATGATTAGACAATTCCAACACTACCAGATAGCGAGACAGCACGCAGTGAGGGCAGATTTTTAAGCACTGACTTGCTTAGAACAGTGGAGGAGATGGAATGTTCAGTTGTACAATGGTACGAGGAACTGTAGCAATGTCTTTACAGTTCAGCACAGAAAAGGGGATTCATAGGACAATGCGAACGTATTCAGAATGATATCACTTCGTCAGTCTCCCTCAAGAGCTCCTCATAACAAACGCAGCAGGCGACTGTCACAGCAGTTCTCCTTTGCAACACTGAAAAAAGTGAAAGGATCTGAAAGGAGGAGAGACGCGTTGGTGCCGCGATAGCTCTGGCAAACGCCCTACTACCAGGTGGTGCTTACACAGAATGCTCCCATTTAGTCACAATCTCTCCCGAGAGCTCCTCATAAAAAAACCCAACACGCGACTCACAGCAGATCACCGATTGTCAATAAAAAATCGTAAAAGTCATTTAAAAGGAAGAGAGTCGCCTCAGTGCCGCGACAACACAGGCAAACGCCACACCACCAAGAGGTGCTCACAGACCGAATGCTTGCACTTTGCTACAATCTGGCTCGAAATCTTCTCATTTGAACCGCGGTTAGTCACAAGCTGAAGAATTCTCATTCAAGTTTGATCTACTTATAAATGCATAAAAAGAAGCTCAACTTTGGTGGCAAGTTCTCACGGCTTTCTTTTCTTGTCATTCCTTTAGCGAATATCACTCGAAAGTTAGGCGGAAACCTTAACCAGTCGAACCCGTCACACATTTGACAACGACGAAGCACATTTCGCGTACTGTGGACAAACACCATTCGGTTTGTAGTCATCACACAGCGCAAAACCACATCAAACGTCACTTAAAATGCTCACTCGACAACTGGGAAGTACATGCAATGCGATTCAATTTATTGAGTGGCCTAAGCACAGGTTCGTCGCAGACTACAACCGGCCGTATTCAACCATCAGGCAACAGTCTTAGTATTTTAAAATCTTAGCTAATAAGGATAATCTTTATAAAGGCGGTAGTCTTGCAAGCATTATAATGAAATCTAGCACACAGCATTGGTAAAGAAAATTTGGGTTTTACAAATAAATGACAGTCGACTAATGAGAGTCTTCATAATTTTTCGGCTAGTTTAAAGAATAGAAAAAAAGACAACTACCTAAGCTAAAGTTCAGTGACTATTGATTAGCCAAATAAATGTTCAGTTTAGTCCCGTCAGCGTTTATAATAGGAAAGGAAAGAGAACTTGCAGTTCAAACAAAGTTGACGTCGCGAAATCCCTTCTCCATCTTTTCCGCAAGATCACAACGAGCAAATAAACCACTGGTGCTGCATATCCCGCCATCTCATGAGATCATTCGTTTCCACCATCTACAGCATCTGCAAGCTCCATATCACACTGACGAACTGCCACGTCACCAAATCCATAGCCTCAACGGAAGGCAAAAAGGCAACAGCGGTGGCACCACAACCACCAGCATCAGTGTCCTCGATTTCAGAAGCGACAAAATTAATCAGCAAGTCGGTGGTACCATCTGCCTGCCACTCATCAACGCTGTCATGGATGTACGCCACCGCCTAATACAAAAGGAGTACAAAGAAGTGCAGTTGGCTGACAAGAGCTATCAGTGGAATGAGGAATTTGGCGAATTAGGCGCACAATGGGGAAGGCGAGGTCAAGGATGCGGTGCTTCTGCGCCTCCACACAGGAGGCGTCACCCGCGCCAGCGCCATGTGCAGCACTGCAGCAGCAGAAAGTGATTGGCATGTCGAGGAGACTGTTGGCGGCTATTCCAAGTTGACGGTCTTGTTGGTAATATTGCAGCAGGAAGCTCAAAGTTGTCAAGACGTGTCGCTTCAATTGTCATGTGTCGGCCACCACCTTTGTCGCATTGCCCTCCTTGTCTGTTAGGAAAGCGGGGATAACGGCAAAAATCGATGTTACTGATTAACGAGGTATAAAGGCGGTTGGTGAAAATGACAGCGGGATAGATGGAAAAACTCACAATCAGGCACTGAAGGGTAGCCATTAACTCAAAATTGAATAATTATAAAGTCAAATCACTGCAATGAAATCGGTGTTTGTACATAAAGTCCATCGCACAAGCACCTTGCTGAGCTCATGACAAAGACTAGCCCAACATTCCTGCGTAACGCCCCCACTATATGTGAATCAGATGCAAGTTTTTCACTTCATTCCTCGAGGCAGAGCCTGTGGACACATTGACGTCAAAAACTCTTCTGTTCGGTCACGTTAGTACATCCACCACCGAGTCGCCTCTGTGAATTATAAGGCCAAGTTCTACCTCCACACTGAGGTACCACGGTGACTAGGATGAATCTGGACTACCATCACATATGAACTTAGCATTTTCTCACGTGCAGTTCATACGTCTTGCAGCCATCTTCGCTGCAGAGTACTAACTTGGGCCAAACCACACAGACAATCAGTTGTGCCAGCTCAACCTAACAACTGAATTGTGATGGGTACTAGTGCCTTATTAATCATTAATAATTAGAAAACACTGAATGCCAATGACAAAACTACCAGAATCCAACGGAGATGCATGGAAGGAAATGAAAAAATAAACACGATAGAGACTACGGTGATGACACTCCACAGACCAACAATAGACCACGAAGTCGCAAAAGGGACACCACGACCCTACGTGTTCATCGGCTACCTCGTGTCCAATGCAAGCAACATCTAGCTAGAGGCCACCAAATGACCGGTTCATAGAGTACGTCACAGAAAACAGATAAACTCTCAAAAAATGACTATACGAACCCTCTTTTCAACGGCTTCACCACAGCTTAGATGTCCCATTATTTTTTCACCAAAAACCTCTTTGCATAAAACAAATGCATTTATCCACCAAGAACACTCCTACGTATGTTTCACTGCTCCAACCTCACCCAATATACTTATGGCACTTCACTTCAGCCAATTATAACAAACAAATAAGGAAAACGCGTTCGAGAGACGACATTAGGCCACTCTGCATTAATCAGCGCATCAAATGCATGCAACGTTGGTAAGAAGAAGGTGAACACTTACTGTACCTCCTACAAGGCAACAGAGTCACCAAGACCTCAGCTGCACTCGCGCCCGAGAAAAGAGGCGAGGAAAGAATCCATCTCGTGACACCTGCAGTCCCACCAAGGACGCAACACCGCGAGCGTTCGCCTTCACTGCACTTCTCTGCCTCATCCAAGGAGTGCTAAATTAATCACACCTTATCAAATTGTGTAGCAAGCTTTATGATGAAAGAGTGCTAAGTCTTTTGGTACACCAACGACTGTACAGCGAAGGAGGGGCATTGATCATGTCCTTTACAACTGAAAAATGGCGTGTAGTGGCATTTTTGGCAGCGAATAAATTATATCCATATGCGGAATTCATTCCAGCTCACCACCTGCTGCTAAATACATGTAATTCACTTAGAAAGATATCCAATTCCTGCATAAAAAGGCCTAAATAATGTCACGAACTAGGAATAAACCATCGATTTATGATTCTAGCATTTTCGAATCCAAGCTGTTTCACATCTCCTCTCACGTCTACACTTAGACGATTTCTAGTTTTATGCCATTTCTCAGTGGAACGATGGATGCGTTACACCCAAACCGTCTTCCCACCTTCCCAACAATCATAATTCTTTATCCATTCACCGAAGTCAGCATGCAACTTTTCGTTTGTACTTGTCGTTACAGTCAGCGACTTCTTTATTGACTAAAGCAAATGAAAGGAATCCACGCGAACGCCACATGATAAGTGAACTCCCACAATGACCTACTATAATGACTTCAGCCAACAGTTTCAGTTCAGCTATGTGCTAGAGACGAAAACCTGGGTTAGAGATCTGCACCACACAATCGCTGCATCATCCGCTTACAGTTTCCTCGAGTCAATTTTGTTGTTTATTCAATGAATGCAACATAACCAAGACGGTTACCTCTAATTCGTCTCAATTAGTTCGAATGCTCGCAAGCGGCAAGTCCATCGATTTAATACGCGATTCGTTGCTTACAAGTGAAGAAGTGGTAATAAATAATAGTAAATTCAGACTCCTCACCTTTCATCATGACTTGCGAAAGACTTACGACAGCCAAAATCAGCAGACACCACCCTAATTTAAAGTGCGCTTAGGCATTTAATTAAGCAAGTTACTAGAATCTGAGCATTTCATCACAAGCATCACACGAACCACGATTTCAGCAAGCCTCAAAATTCGCTAGCCACATTTTCATGCCAATAATAAAGGGTTACCTATGTATACGCATAAATAAGCTAAAAAATTTCAAATATGAATGCTCACATACCTGGACTCGTTAGCGCAAACCACGAACCATGCACGGCGACGAGCACACTCAGGTCATCTCTTCATACATACCGGTAGATACATAAGAAGGGTATTAGGTACGATGAAAGCAAATAGTTGTCGCAGAAATTCTAATCTGCCTTAGGTATCACAGTGAAAGCATAGCTTCTCTTTTTAACCAATAAGACTAAGCAAATGCAGTTTTGCAAGGCATTTGTAGGACACTCTAAACACAAGGTTACAATTTTAATGATTTTCACGCCACAAACAAGGTCTCATTGAGTCGTTCTTTAGGTTCTTCTTTACTACCTAGCTACCTTTGTACCAAGTTTGATTTTTTAGGTTTTCACGACCCACGTTTGTTGGTGATATAATAGTGTAATGCTTACTTTTCTTTAAACGTAAGCGAGGGCAGGAACACAATTTGAATCGCTCGATTTCGACACAGGCGATTCTACAACATACTGGTAATACGCTATTGATTGACCGCTTCGTCTAGGACGATTAAGACGTCTCAGAGTAATAGACTTTCTCGTATTAGGCAGTAGTACTTTGTTTGTTTGTACTACCGGTTTTCGGTCAGGGTCATAGGGGTGGACATCTTGCCTGAGGTGCGTAGGCTGGCCGCTGGGCCATGGCAGTGGCCTATTTCCCTCTGCCCGTTGAATATATATATATATATATATATTCAACTTTAGCATTCTGCCTTCTCTTGCCTTCGACGGGCCTCGGGACGCTACAAGGCATAGGCAGAGGATCTGTGTAGGAGGTTCCCTCTCTTCCCCCTTCCCACCCTTACTATTAATCGGCTGAATACGCTTAAACTTTTCTGTTAAAAGCAAGAGAGTAGGGAAAGATACTGTAGAAGAGTTCAAGGGAGGGTGACCATGCTGCTTCGCGATCAGGTTCAAATTGTTCCTTCGCCTCTGGCCTACAAAGCACATTTGGAGAAGATAAGCATTACATCTGTGCACTGTTAGCATGAATTACTGAGGTATTGGCTCTGGAAAATGGAGGACTCGGCTAGTTGTCCATTGCTGGACCAAACGCTATGCTACTACTGATTAGCATGATAATGGGAATATTCAGCGAAAGAATTTGCACTTTGGTTGGCTGTTCAGCTGTTCAGCATTTAATTAAGCAAGTTAATAGAATCTGAGCATTCCATCACAAGCATCACACGAAACACGGTTTCAGCAATCCACACTTTCGTGCCAATAATAAAGGATTACCTATGTATACGCATAAAATAAGTTAAAAAAATTTCAAATATGAATACTCACATACCTGGACTCGTTAGCGCAAACCACGAACCATGCACGGCGACGAGCACACTCAAGTCATCTCTTCATACATACCGCTAGATACATAAGAAGGGTATTAGGTACGATGAAAGCAAATAGTTGTCGCAGGAAGTCTAATCTACCTTAGGTATCACAGTGAAAACATAACTTCTCTTTTTAACCAATAAGACTAAGGGAATGCAATTTTGTAAGGCATTTGTAGGTCACTCTAAGCACAAAGTTATAGTTTTAATGCTTTTCACGCCACAAACAAGGTCTCGGTGAGTCGTTCTCTAGGTTGTTCTTTAATAACTGGCAACCTCTGTGTCAAGTTTAACATTTTTTGCTTTCCATATTCTACATTTCTTAGTGATATAATGGTGTAATGCTTACGTTTCCTTAAACGTCCGTCGTAAGCAAAAGGCACGAACACAAATTAAATCTCTTTGTATAGACGCAAGCAATTACACAACGCACTGATACTGCACTATTGATCAGCCGTTTCGTCTAGGACGATTAAAGCGTCGCAGAGTAATGGACCTTCTCGTGTTTGGCATAGGCAGAAGATCTGTGTAGGCGAGATGTGGGGGTTTAGGCCAAGGACGTGTCACGCTCCAGCGAGTCTCCGCGCTGCTCTGCCATGTGGTTCAGATTGACTTCTCGCCTCTGGCCTACAAAGCGCATTTAAAGAATTAAGTATTACAATGGCGTACTAGTTCGTCCCTTTTGAGTTCTTTGACTAAATGGACTTTGACGCCACACTTGCTTCGAAGGAGTAGGTGAGATATGGTGCGTGGTGATCAGGGGAACGACGAAGGCACAGATTTCATGCTGAATGGATACATTATCGGCGGTAGATTAAGTCGCTCCGTGGACTTGTTGCAAATTATTTAGCTTTGACATTTTCACGGGCCCTAAGCAGGGGTTGACACGTTTTTGAATGCCAGCTTGTAGTTTTGTGATTATCACTGTAGTACTTTGTTTGTTAGAACTGCTGGTTTCTGTCGAGGTCACAGAGGTGACCGTATTGCCCTAGCTGCGTGGGCTGGCCTCCGGGCCATGCCAGTAGCCTTTTTTCCTCTGTCTGGTGAATATATGCATTCTACCCTAGCAATCCGCCTTCTCTTTGAACTTCAGAAAATGCTTTTTTGGTTGCTTTATTGCGGTTCACTAATTTGTACATGCGTATAAATGCATGTATGTAAGACTGTTGGCATTGTTGAAATTTTGGCAGTGTATTTGTTGTATTTGAAAGCCAGAGATAGAGCAGGTTAAATTCAGAGGCTAGTTTTGCTTTATAATGACGAAACCTAATCGTATTTATTTGTTATGCCGACTTGCGATTGAGCGGCTGACTCCAATCTTCATTTTGGTGTGAAGTGCCTGGTGCTTGCATGTGTGCAAAAATTATAGCTAAGAGAGACTTCATTTGTTTAGAAAGCAGAAACTTCAGTAAATATTGGGACTCATTTGGTGTGCATGCTGGCCTTCATATTTCACTTGACAGGAATGTGCGTCTTGGACGAAGCATTCGGAAGAACTGGTTGGCCTAGTTTGAAGAACCAAGTTAGGCCTTGAATAAGCAATATAGTATGATCATAGTCCTTTTTCTTTTTGGGGCTGAGGGGATGGAAGAGACAGCGTTTCGGGGTTTCTTTTACTGTAAATTTAGTGGTTGGCTTACCCACAGCTCCCCAGTAAGGTTGAAATGGGAGACATTACCTGTCCAGATATAAACTCAACGCACCACGATGCAAAGAAGATAAAGAGTTTAATACACGGTGTCTTAAACGTTTTGGTGATCACACGAGTAAGCTTGCCACTCTCTACTATCGCAAGATGAACCTTGCCTCTGCGAAAACAAGTCTCCTTCATCACGAGAGCATACAGTTTGCCCAAAAGCATCCCTTACAGTGAAGCATGGCACTTAATATTGTGGTAAGTCTTCTGTGCAGACAACTTATGCATTGGGTGCAATCAATTAAATGCCTGAACCCACCTTTGGTCACCAGTTAGCAGGATTTACCAGGCAAATCGCATATTCTGAACGACTAGAGTGTTATGTGTAAGTCCGAAAATGGGGAGTGATAATCAGTCAAGGACTTAAGATCTGCATGGAACATGCTTTGTCTATTTTGGGCAAACATAACTCCGGGCGGAAATGACGGGTGTAGAGCAAAGACATCCTTCGTAAATGTAAGAAATAGCCATGAATTTCGGACTAATTCAATGGCAGCCTGCAACCTTTGTTTCATCCCCATGCTTTGTATACTAAATACGATTACTTAAAGATTACTGCTAGGAAGTGATAGAGTTGGGTCAAGCATGGTTAATATAAATCCTTAAAATCCCTAATGCATTAAAATGCCCTCCTTGACGGGCAATTTAAAGCACATCACAAAGAACCAAGGATTTGAAGCGAGGCGAACTAAACTACATGTCTACAGTGGGCAAATTTGTGGTCAAACACACGACGGCGACTACCCCTCCGCATTTTAATCACGTGTAATGTTGAGAACAGGTCCTGGAGGTCCTCTTGCTCACTCGTTGAATTTACCTCAAGCTCTTTTACAAGACTCTGAGCAACTCGCCATTTTTATTCTTAAAATGTTTGTCTATAGATGCACAGCGTGCTCTGCATCGTTCAGAAACGTCACCTCGGGCCTCGCACACTTAATTCGCGTGCATCATGGTAGGCGCCTTTCATTTTTAGATACAATATGCGCATACATTTTTGCATCTTAGCGTATACACAAGAAAAGACCACTTTTGCACAAGTATTTGTATTTGATTCTATTGATTTTGTATCAGACTATTAATAAATAAAATGGAGTTAGTGAAATAACTTTTGTTTAATCTAAATAAGAGCAAGATGCGTAATGAGCAATCAAACCCTTTGGAACGCACCACAGTCCTAAGCCCCTATTTCACGTATGCTTGTTGCACTTTAGTAACCGTGGAATTGCAATGTCCGACTTGCCGAAGGTCTCGCGGATCTTACGGGCAGCTCTTGTGGCATCAGAGGGGTAAAGAAAATTACCAAGTTCCTCCATTATTTGTGCCATGCGTCTTCTTTTTGTCAAAGTGCCTTCTTTAAAAATTTAAAATAGTCTGGAATCACAATGTATGCTGCGTGTGCTTCGCTCGATTCGCAAACTTCACTAAGCTTCTCAGGCATTTCATCGGATTGCATATTTGTGAGTGAGCGGCTGTTAATCTTGCTCCTCGGCCTTAGCTTTGGCCTTCCACACGTCCTCCTCCTAAATTTGTGCTTCATTTTACAATGCTGCAGCCGGAAGAACGGCGGATTCAGGAATACGCTTTTACTGCACAGAATGCTTTGCAGGGCACTTGACGATCGCAGCGATGTTAGATCATATGAGTTCGCGTCATGTCCGTACGTATATCTTCGTCAATCACACTTATGCTGCAATAAGCGCTTGCTGCAACGACTTGGTGTCTTCTATTTTGCAGGCATTTGGCGCAATGTATTCAGTAGAATGTGAACACGCGCAATTTCGTAGGCAAAATTAGTAGGTTTCTTGTGATGCTTACTTTCAGATATTACCTCCTCACTTTAAACTGAATCCCCAGTAGGTCAAAAGAATTCGATACACTGATCTTGAGTTTGCAGACCATAAAGGGTTTTATTAAGGAAGATCTGAACGCGTATAACTAATTGAACGTTGCTAGGTATATATTATAATGAAAACATCGCGTTGCATTGCGTTACGTCATACCGCATCGGTTGTCTAGAAATGTCGAGTGATGGCACAGTAATGCCGCATTATTGGCAGTTGAGCGTAATTTAAAAACCAATAGGCGTTTCAGTGAAATATGCATATTTATTTTCGAGTGCGGTAATCAAAAATTATTTGTTTGCTTTCTAGTGTTCTCCAATGAAATGCCTCAACTAACCACCTACGGGCATAGATTTATCAATGTGCTCTGCGAGTAGGAATGCGCTTGATATTTGACAGAAATGCAGGAATCGCTGCTTTGTTGTTTTTTCCTGATCACACTTACACACAAGGGTGGGATTCTATAAAAACGCTGTAAAATTAAGGTAAAAGTAGAAAATGGTGCGATGTCTTGGGGTGGATGCAGCTAAGGGAATAGGGGTAGAGTTATAAAATGCAGCATGGCCCAAGTTACCATTACTAATAGAATTGGGCATTGGAATTCTTTGGATTTTAATGGACACATCAATGCAGTCAGTTCTTCCAAAGTTTGCATTAGGCTGGATCTAATAATAACTGCGTAAACGAAGAACATTTAGTGCCAGGTGAGCTCAATTCAGTCATTTGCCAGTCGGTAAGGCACCTGCCATACCAACAAAAGTTATTAATTGTTGGGATCGCAGCGAAAAAGAGGGCCGCAATCGATGTGGCAATAAACTAGAGCCACTGAACATTATTGCCGCATACACTTAGAGCAGCCATTAAAAGGTAGCTGGCTTCGAGAAGTGTATCAATCAAAAGGCAGTAGAAAGAACAGTTTTAGCCAAGGCGATAAAGTGAATGGAGTCGCTAAAACAGATAAGGCAAGCTTCGCATTTATCCGCCCTTAGAGCTTTACCTAGCAAAAGCTGCGGAAGAATTATGACACAGGCATGTTTGTGGGAGTAGCCTAGTTTATTTGTTCCAGAATTCAGGCATGGGCAACTCGTATAATAAATGCAAGCAAAGATTCGCAAGGGGCTCATGCTTCTTTTCCAAATTAATTGATAGCTGTGGCCCTGGCTGGATTAAGGAAATATGTAGCACCAGTTTCGGCGAAATTGTCACTGGTTACTCCGTGAGTGACTAACGTTCATTTTTCTCTACTAGAGGCAGCCCTTAAATTGAAAATTCTGCTAAGAATATAACCAGCCAATAAGGAAGAAAGTAGAAGGAGGACGAGTAGAAGGTGAGGTAGGAGAGGTTAGCTTACAAGTACAAAGAATTATTACGGGAAGTAGAGGAGAAATATGTTTGCCATTATACAGCTTGATCGTGGCCAGCAAGAATGGGTTAATTGGAGATGAGGTTTCCAAGCAGTGAAGGAGGCAAATCCTAACTGCGCATAAAGCATCGGGCGACGTGGGATGGAGAGCATAGGCCATGCAATCAACAACATCCGGGGTAAAAACCAGATATGTTATTACGCGCTCCTACTTCCTTCACCCACTCCTGTTGTTAACCTCTCTTCTCGACTAGTGGAGTCGTGCATTGCTCTAGTGGACAGGGAAGGACTAGGAGACAAGTGTTTTGCAGCCTCTGTAGCTCAGACGTTAGAGCAGTTGCGAACCAGGTGAGTTCTGCATGCCTCATCGCCTTTGCTTCACAATGTCTTGTTCGCTTATCGGTTATCCGCTCTAGCATCGTGCAATCGCACCACATCAAACCTGATGGTGCAAATGTGTAAGTGAATGGGTGGGTAGCTTACTTAATGCTATCTAATTTCTATATAAAAGTAAAGTGCATAAGAAAGCTGACATTTGTACTTCCGGTTCAATAAAGTCCAAGCTGTATACTTGAGGTTCTAAAGCATTCCTAGACATAATGTTTCATGGATAGTACTGATAAGGTTAAGAATTATTTATCAGTGTTTGCCCGCTAGCAGTAATTCCATTATACAGAAATCACAACTCCATTCATACATTTTGCACACTGCCAATTTATTTATGTCCTGCACTCCGTTTGATGTATGCTGCTTAGAGCATCCGTATGAGTTTATTATTCATTCATTTAAGGCAGCAATCGTAAATTTAATGTTTTACAATAATATTAGCCTTGGCTGAATTGTGAGACGAAGTGACCCCATGTGTGTGTGTTTTGTACGAATCCGCTAACGTTTAATTAAATCGAGGTCTTACAAGCATTCTCTAATTGATAACCGTACCTTACTGTTTATCTAACTGCTAAACAGTTTCAGAAAGTAGCAACACCATTGCAATGCATGACTGAACACATCTTTAAAGTGAGAGGCGATCAGTGACCATGAATAGGTTAGTGGAGGGAGCATCATCTGCAGCTGCGAATGGAGCTAGTCAGAATGAGCTCAGCCTCAACCACTGTTCCCCTGCCTATGTGATCATTGCACTCAATACGAGGGCCTGAGGAACAAAGCTAAAAATGAGAGGCCAATCGCAATACACTGACAGCCGAGGTAGTGGATCACCACCCTTTGCAGAATCCTTCACCCAGCCACGGTTCGTCCGAATTACATGGCATATGGCTAAAAATATTTAAAGAATTTGTGGGAATTTGCGTCTACAGTGTGGAGTCGATGCTCTAAATGGGGTACAGAATCCAGGTTATTAATACACTCTGACGAAGATTGTGTGAGATAAGTAAAAATGACTTACCCTTAGCTGAGCCAGAGTAACCACGTCTGAGGCGTGCGTGTGTATGCAATGGTTGGATCTTACTGTTTGCACCTAAAAATGAAAAAGATGACGCAACAAAAAATAAGACAAATTAAACCCGAACATCGTATCATATAAAACCGAAGATGTGTTCAAAGTTAAGTCTGATTTGCATAAAGCAAGAAACGGCTAATATACTCCATGATTTTTGTTTGAATTCACAGCGTGATCAAAAGCTGGCTATTGATGACGACAGCAGGAAACAATTCAGACAATCATTAGCTCATCATTCGCTTTTTTCGGCATACACACTGCTTATGTAGGTAGGCCTTCTATCAGTGCGTGAGCTTCCCCGAGGCGCATGTCTCAACACTTCCCGGTCTACACATTTATTTTGCATCGAATGCACACACTTAAGCCACACGAGTAGTTATTGCTGTGTGACCGATGCATCGCATGCTTGTGGGAAAGCATACGATTTCTGGTGGTACTCAATTGTTGAGGTCGTCATGTATGAAAAGATTTATTCTTTAGCACTATGCTTGTGGGACAAGCTGCCATAGAATTATACATTTTCTTGCCTTTGTTTTGTATTTACCCTGAGAAGATATACAGCCCAATGTAGCTACACGGAAGGAGTGAATGAATTCTAAGAGTAGCTCGTAAAAGGACACAACGACTTGTAACATAAGTGGCCTAGTCAGACCTGGTCCATGCAAGCTAAACTAATTGCCTCTTTCCGTCAACTTTTAGCTATGCTCACGTTTTGGACCGTGAAGCCTAAAATTTGCCGCATTTCGCAATTGACAGCAGGCGATTCAAAATTAAGCTTATCAGAATGATTCGCCTCTTGGAAGCTGTATGCAATTATTTGACACGGC
>JADWOT020000044.1:0-25000 GCA_036345935.2 Taenia hydatigena | reverse complement strand
AATATTTTACCCATCCCTGGAAAATTCGATTGATGCATGTATGACAAATCCATCTGGCTACGGCAATTTGAGGAGCGGTTACGTCAGACCATGAGATTGCCCATTAACTGCATACAGACAATGGTATAAATGCCATTGCTGCAACAAGATTTACTGTGCATAAAGACTTTTGAGGCTCTTTTTATTGCATTTGTAATAGGCAGGCAATGGGTTGACGTTCACCTGCGGCCAATTAGTTAAGCCCCGCATCTTCGACACACATCAAATCCACGCTGGCTTGCTCTGCTAATGGCTATTTTGAAACAGCTCACAACGCAAAATCACTGATGCACTACCCGTAATGGCTCCAGAGGTGTGCAGCTACCTTAATGCCTTTAACGCGGTTAATCTCCACACGGCTGAGTATGAGGTGGATCCTTTCAACATGTTAATTCCCCATCACTATATGGCAGCGCATTTAAAATGGATTGCGCTCCACAAATGTCTCTGTTCGTTACTTTTCTCACTACCTTCAACTAGTTCCATTCGAAATGATTCCAAACTATGCTATAAAAAAGGAGCAGTTGGATCCCAATCTACGCTTTCAAACCGCGCTTAAGCCCGAGCAACTCTACAGAATTATATATTTCGGTCTATTCCCAGCTCTTATCCTTACCTGATGTCGAATGAGGAACGTAGGTTTTGTTTTAGAGTTCCAATAACTAAGAAGCGATCGTGCCCGTAGTCTGCTTGCCTATGGGGGTGTTATTGTATCAAAAGTGTGGACTGCATTATCGGTCGAATTAGGCTACGCATTATGATTATGACTACATAATCTATCCGGTGAGTTCTTCACAAGTCAACTTGGAGTCTCCCGTGGCCTATCAGGTATTGGTTATTGCAGTCGCTTTCAACAACAGGAAACAGGTTGAATAAGATGGAATGTCTCTCAACATTTCTTAAGGACCTTGGTTGTCGACCGAAACGACTTCATTAGCTGGCATAATATGATGAAATGGGTGCGGTAGGACGTGAGTTGCGCAAGAATAAAGTACAGTCAAAAGTGCCCTTTTTACCAGAAAAGAGACAACAAAAATGGCCATAGCTTTCACGCCTTCAAAAGCAGTGATATTTTATTTCCTTCGCCTCTGATTTGGTTGGCTGGGTAATTTAGTAGGTAATGACCTAAAAAATTAGTGCAAATGACAAGCTAAGAGTAAGCATGGTATTCAAATTGGTCCACTTCTGCACAAAGTTGTGGGAATCGAAAAGACTTCCCTGGTGCAAATATAGCCTATCTGACAAGCAGAGCAGAGGCCAATGTAATATTCCTTGGTTGAAAGCGCTCATTTTCTGGGCTTTTCTTCTCTCTTCATTCTCTGTTGTTTTTCCTTAAAATACTCATGCTTCGCCTATGCCCGACAAAAATTACAATTGATTGATAGTAATATGAAGGCTAGTCTCAAAACTAATATCTTATTCCTCCTTTCCTTCTCACTTACACTGCCAATCATGGAATAGCCACCGTAAACTTTAAAGGGTTTATGTCTTGCGATGTGTTGTAAAACATTGGTTTCTGCCATTGAACACTTAATCAAACTCATTCTATGACAACGTTATCCTAGTCAATTTGTGTCGTTTTGATGTGAATCTTGCCCACTTTATGAATGTGCTATCTCCCAGTCTATTCAGGTTCCTTATGGTATGTGCGTAGACCTTAAAGTAAGCAATCGATTGAACGTATTTTTGAGCTCTTGAGGCAAGCCGAGCATGATTTCATGCCTCCAATTTGAAGCCGTACACGTTGTTACCACAAGCCGAATCTTCTGTATTGCTAATAGATGTTTGGGGTAGATCAACTCGTCTAAAAGGATATTCGCAGTGTGCCTTATGTCGCATTGGAGAAAGCCCCGCTGCATAATTGCGCAAAGCTTATGTGTGCCACTGCTTGGGGGTATAATCTGTACATTTCTACGCGAGGATCTTGCCGCTTGAGCCCTCGGTGGCTGAAGATATTTGCAGCTGAATGGTGGATGGATGCAGAGATTGCGGTGGATACTCTAAGAACGCTGTAACACTACCTTGTGCATTGCTTTCATCTTTGCCTGCTTCAAAAAAATGTCTGCAATTCGGTGTAGAGGGGCAAGATAGGATAGTTGAGGGAAGTTCAAGGTTTTCTGTGGATTCTGAATGGAAAGGCTGTTGCTAGACAGCCACCAACCTGCTTTGATTGTTACCTCATTGTTCACCTCTCCTCCTTTGCTCTCCACAATTCTTTTCTTCCATGTCTTCACTCTTGTGCAGTACGTCGTTGGCAGTGATGGGCGGAATACCAGGCGAATAGATGCATGAGTTGGTGATCGATTATGTGGACAGCAGGCTGGTTGCTGGTGAAAAAATTGCGCATCTGAGGTCCGTAATGGCAGACGTGACGTTGCTGTTGGTCCTGATGGTAATAGTGCTGATCGGGGAGGGTGATTAATACCGACAGGCAGATCCATTTATATATGCGATGGCGTATCTCGGTAAGTTTTACGCCTCTGATCAAGATGTCAGGTGACAAAGTGGCAGCTTGTATGTTATTTACTAATCAAAGGGCGGTCAAATGAAAAATAAGAGCAAATCTACTCTTCTACGTGGAGCTAATTTACGTCGAGGTTCAGTGCATTGAACTAAGCTAAGGCTACCTGTGGCACTGCAAGGCGCCTTACTATTATACATCTGGATATTGAGATCCACTTCGCGGACCTCCTCGGACAAAGGATTACTAAAAAGTACGTGCTACATGAAGTGCCCTGTGTTCGGCTAGCTGATCAATTGTTGACCTAACAAATCCGATCATTTGTTATTCGGGGATTCGACACTCGTCTTAAAATGTATGTGCGGTTCAAACAACCATGCCGATAAGTTCGGCTCATTCTAGTCTCGAAGAAACATCTATCACTTAAAACGGTTTTCTACTCTTCCAGCTTTGACAATCTACCTCATTTATACACTTGATTATCCCACTGAAAAGTTTGTCACTAGTCACAAAATATTCGCACTTTTGTTCGCCGTTCGCAAAGTGTTTCATTAGCTCCACTCAATAAAGTTAGTTAACTTGTTTGAGGCATTCGGTGTTCGCATTAAGATCGCTTTAAAGTGCAATTTTTTGTTCAACGTTAGTTTTTGTGAAGTTAAATGATGGGCGCTTAAGCAAAATAAATACTACCTAAACCAAAGTGCGACAAACTGTTTTAATGAAAATTCTCTTCTGCACATTCCTGGACTTCGGATGTATCTGAATGAATGACTGCTTATTACGTTGGTGATAGAGCTGGGCTATCAGTCTTGAATTTCTTTCCATATTGATAATGGGTTAACCGTCAGATATCGCCTGTTAGAGATAACCAAGCCTTTTAGCAATAGCACTTATAAACTCATTCTCTTGTTATGCATGGTACGGTCTGTGAAGAGCTACAGCATTTTAAATTTGATTATAAGAAAACCGCTATACAAGGGGGGATAAACCAGGCGAAAATTCACAGTTTATTTGCGCTTACACCTGAGACTTAATGTTAGCTATAAGAGTGTTTCTGACTCATCACGGCCACGTAATTTTTTTTCCTAAATTTCCGTTATTATTACCAAAAGTCGTATGGAACACTATCAAATAAGCAGATCTTTGCATTTTACTATCTTGCAAAATGGAAATTTACAGATTTTCGCTCAGCAATGCGCTAAAATCCTAAGGAAATTGCAGGGAACCGCATTATATAATTGCTTTTTTTCTCAGCTTCTTAATATCTCTGCCTCAGATTTTAAAATATAAGGTCTCAACTTAAAATTTTTTATCCTATCATCGTGGTTTTCTTACATCGTTTCTACAAAATCGTGGCAGACGTTGCTGTACTGTCTCAGGCCCACGACAAAGTTTGTAAGAATTTAAAAAATCCGACGCACACACTTCATAAATTTCAAAGAAGGTGACCACCCTACCTGGCTTGTTTGATGAGACATGTTTGAAGTAAATGGCTTTAGTCAGTTGCGCAGATGCTTACGAGCAAGGAACGTGGCACGAAATTGAAGGAAAAATTAGCCTTTTATAAAAATCATAAAAATCAGGGCAAATAATGCACTGTTGCCAACCGGATAATTTCTCACAAGTAAGGCAAAGCTCGTTATTTAGTTGACCTCTCTTCCGATAGTAGGGGCACCCGTTATTATTTCCTGGTACGCAGCTAACTTTTGTACCAGTGATAAATCACTACGCACCCGTTTCGCACGTCTGAAGTGTAGCACCTTGTAAAGCTGTGAAAAGTTCGGTACGCAAATAGCATGCCTCCTACCACCTAATATCGGCATAGCTTGACAGCAAATTATTCCTCTTCACTCATTTCGTTTCTATCCATGCTGTACTGCGTTGCTATCCAGTGCTCCATTCCACTTTACTCTACCTTACCATCACCTCCCTTCTCTCCTCTTTCCTTTTAATAAATAAGTTAATTCGATGGGCCTCGATGGATATGACGAGGATCTCAGAGGGGCAGCTAAGCCCAAGCTATTATTGTGGCAACTTTTGCGCCCAACTTCTTCCACTCTCATGGGCTAACTGGCATCTAATGAAATTCCACTTTTTGCCTCAAACATACATCACGTCGAAGCCGATAAATACACCCACGCAGCCTGCCAATTAGCGCTGTCCGTCCTCAGGGTCAGTATCTTCTATTAACCGACTGGTTAAAAATTCAATTGACCAATTAATATTGCAATCAACACACTGTGGGTCGTTATTTATCTGCTCCATTACATATATCAAATTGACTTGAAATTGGCTACCAATCCTTTAGTCCTCCTTGCATCCACTAACAGCATTGCTTTTAACAAAGTTCGTTTTGCAGAACACGATCCGCTCAAGCGTAAGTAAAAATTTTACATTAACTTGCCCACCTTATCGTGGCTCGAGCACTCCTACCGCCTAGATGTCATTGCAGGTGCAAGTGGGCCAATGCCACCAACGGGTAATGCATTCGATGTTTTACGTCCCCATGGATTGTCATCCGACTTCGTTGTCGAAGCACATACAAGTGTTCAACTAACAGGCTCCTATTTGAATTCTTCCTTCTCCAATATAATAGAGGCTCAGAGGCTGGCTTTCTTAAAATCTGTCCCTTTTTTGCTTTTTGAACTGTGTCAATGTCGAGGTACAGAAAATGTCAAGATTTGTCTATTTACCTTGGACCTTTGTACACTATTCTGCGCATCTACCCTGTAAAACTTCTAAAATGTCGGTGTTGATGCAACTTACTGCCTCCGGCATGTCTTCTTGAGCTGCATGTGATTATCAGCTTTCGTCAGCGGCATTTGCCGTTTACGTCTTATCTATGCTCTAGCCACTGCAATTCGATTGTGATTGCATAAAAGACTTCTACCTTTAACTTGAGCGTCAGTTAGTTGCGTCGTGCCAGGCAGGTTCCAGCGCCCAATTAATTTACCATAAAGTGCGCCAACTGACAAACTAATGGGACTTAAAACCAGTGTGTCGAAGCACACTGCCGCACTTCCAGAGCATTGCGTGAGCGGTATGGTCTTATAGAGGGGATACGACGAAGGAAAAGAACTGCTCGTACTCGATCCACTGAGTAGGAAAGCAACGGCAAGTCACGTCAAAGCTTATCCTACTCATTTGGATTTTCGTTAGCCGGAACCTCAATAATGATCAATCTAATTAGCAGAAGTCAGAGGTGTCGCATAAACTTGCGTACGAAAATAAAGGTTTAGGGTGTTCGTCGTTTGGAAGCGTGTGGGAAAGGTAGAAAGAACATCGCGGCTATCCATGCCTACTAGCCTCACTATCCAACGTGTGGCAAATTGTCAGTGTCACTTATAAAGTGGAAATTATTTGCTTCCTGTCGCATGCAGGGTGCCTTGATTCAGCAGCATCAGCTTAGTCTCGACAACCTAAACGCCCGACGATGGCAGAACAAAGGGCTCCACGCCGAAAGAAATTAGGCAAGAAACCATGTCTTTTAAACTTGTCGTGAGTTGCGTTGAGCAGCGCTGTGCTAGCCAAAGGTTTTCTTTAATCAAGGTGTTTATGTGGCTATAATAGCCTAAAACACATCCATTCAACTGGAGTATGTTATTTTATGTGTTAACAGACAAGCTTTTAATCAAATTTGAGGTATCTTTAGAATGAGTGAAAATAATTTCGTGGAAGCCCATCAGGCGCTTTAAACTAAGTGCCCGACTTATTTATAATGACCGACCAAATGAAAGACCACGCGTGAGAGGCGAGGATTCCACCATCCTAGCCCGACCCACCCACTTACTTGCCTACCCCCTCCCCCTGCATGCCTTCACGCGGGGATCCATCCACAGACAATTGTGACAGTAGTGCCACAACTCCACTATTCGTATCTGTCAGCAGCTTCTGCTGGCTGTAGAGGTAAGCGGGAAAACGCCACTGTGTGCGGGCGGACAAAACACTTGACGGCGTAAAAATGAAGTGAGCTACCACAACGATCACAATGCTGCGAGGGTGGAGATGTCGAATGTTTTCTGAGGTAGTAGTTGTGATAATGTGATGGCATGAAAGCCAAGTCGGCAGCTCTATGGCGCCATGATGGAGTGTTTGACCCCAAATGCACGTTCAAATCAAATCAGATTCGGCTAACCCTATTCTCCTATTCCTTGCCTTTCTACTCCGTTATGTCGTCTGTAAAGCGCATCGCAATTGCATCCTGTCTTCATGCCCTATACTCTGTGTCATGCATAAAGAAGGTAGCAGAAGGCAGAGGAAGGAAAGTGATGTAGGTGAGGTCTGCATGATAGTGCAGAGAATTATTGTGGCAAGTAGGAAACCAAAATGTTTGCAATAATATAGCTTGATTGTGGACAGCAAGAATGGACTCCTTGAACATGCTGTGGTTGTAATGCGGTGATTGATAAGCGTCAGCCTGAAAATTTTCATGAAGGAAACCCTGTAGTGACCCTAGCTACCATTCAACACTAAGGGTAGTAGTGACGAAGTCTGTCTTCCCTGTAGCTTCACTATGTGCTGAACTCTTCTCCTTCAGTGGGTTTGGGCATTGCATTATGAAAATATATTGTTTTGTTTATTTGTTACACGCTTTAGTGAAGTGACACTTAAAATCCGGTGTGGTTTTTTCAAAACCTTCATAGAAGAAGAGTTAGAGTTTCCGTACAGACCTTTGGGTCGTTGTTATAATCATGCATCACTGACCCCTAGCTTTTCTCCTTGTCAATCACAATGTCCTCATATGTGGCTTTGTTAACTTCATGGCATGCGGGTCCCCAAACGTAGCAATAACTGCGTGCTACCACTATTCGTTGACTAAAATGTGCGACGGCCAAAATATGGGGTGTCATTATTTGCACGGATGGCGTGGATTATCAGTAGGTACGCATGTGTAATGCGAAATTTGAAAAAGTGAACCACAAAGCCTTTTGTTACTACACGGCTTTATTAACGGTTTTTTGATTTGACCGAATGGCTAATGTTTTGAAATCGTTACGTTATGTTTATTGGTGACCTTGTATAAAAATATTTGGTTCTTTTAGCTGGCAGTGGGAATAGTGCTGCATCGAAAAGTAGCAAAATTGTGCAATTAAAGGTTTTTGTGAAGTTAGGCTTAAAAACGACAAGAGCAGAGACGAAGCAGGTAACTTTCCAATTTTGTAGCAAAGTAAACACATACGTGTTGTTGCACTAATACTCGAGATGAGCAAAAGTATCCACACATCCCTTTCTACGTTTGCCGGAACTGTAATTCAGTTATTTTAGATCTACGCAACAAGGCTCAAAGGCTGCTTGAGGCATGTAGTGGTTTGTTTTAGAAATCAGAAATAAATGTCATAACTAAAATGTCGTTTGAGTCCCGGATTCGTTAAGGTGTTATATTTATGTTTACACATGGGATCCACATAAAACGAGGAGAGGAATACACGTGAGCCATCCTTGGTTCTATTCGTTAAAATTATTATCATATTACTCTGCGCAACTGGTTTAACCCTGCTTGATTTTAAATACCTTCCTTACTTCTTTATAGGATACGCACCATCGCTTTATGTTCAAGTCACTGAAATGTCACTTTTAATAGTAAAGTACAAGTTATGATTTGACAGATGGGTTGGGCCAAGCTACAAGTCACTGTGCTAGCCTGAGGCAAGGACAGATAAACAGCAATTCTCGGCTGCCTCCTAGCATAAGCCAGAGTACTCCAGGTGTATCTGCACCTGCTTGTAAATATGATATTGATGCAAGTCATACTTATTCTCCGGATGACTTTGCATTTGAATAAGGCCAGATCACTGAAACTGGTCGTTACACTTGCTACTTCTCACTGTATATATTACGAAAAAGTACATATCAGACATTGAAAATCAGAGTTATAAATGGCAAATCTGTGCCAGAAGGTCAACTAAATGGCATATATGCAGTTTTTAAATAGAGATAATACTGACGTTCCTCTTTAAGCACCACGTTATTTATTGTCGCATGCCATTTTTCCAATTCAGGCCGGACTGGACTGCCAGCCGGTACTATACGGCCATTCTCATTGTGTTTAATAGAAAGCAATTCAATCCAAAGAATTGGGGCATCTTAGCATCAAGAAACAGCTATAAATAAAAAAATTGTAAGCAAATAATTAAGCTTTCCCCATCATTACATCCATTTTGATGAGCGCATTTGTTCGGCCTTGCACTTTCAGCAATTTGTGTGCCAATGACACACAACACTCCTCTCATTTCATGTAATGTGCTCTGTTTGACTTTTCTTGCAACATTGCTGTAATTCTTTGTTCAGACTACCGGTTTTGGTCAAAGCCAAAGAGGTGGTCATATTGCCCTAGCTGCGTAGGCTGGTCTACGTTAGCATAAATGTGTGCAAAAGCTGACGAAAAACAGTCTAGACAAGGTAGCGCATTTCCTTCAAAGCACATTAGTATTGATCGTCCGTCTCATTTTCCTCCGCCACCTTTACATGCGCTATGATGCACAGACTTTAACCAAGGTAAAAAAAAACGAAGTGAAGTGATGTCTGTCTCCCCAAATCAACCACAGCGATGCCGTCTAAGTCCAACAAGAGTTGGCGCTGAGAGACACCAAGCGATGACACATGCCGCTAATCGATTCACACGTGTGGGATTTAAAATGTTTAATCGCACAGCAGCATCGGACATGATTGTCTAGGCATTGTTTTGCATCCTGCTGCTCGTCTCCCTTCGTGAATTCGTCTCTTTAATTCAGGTGGTCGTCAATGCCTCCTCTCAACCTTGTTTTCTCCTCTTATTTAGTCTTCTGTTGTTTTTTTTTTAATTTTGCCGCCTCCTTCGCCATCTGAGTACTACCCTTAACCGTCCGGCCCGCCATTCCGGAGAAGTCAAAAAGCCAAAACAGATAGCTACAGTAGAAATTAGTAGTAAGTTCTGCTATGGGCTACTTTTTCCATCCCCCACCTCCTTCCTATTTCATTTGCGTGTGTTACTTTAATAGTATCAAATCTGGTCTACCGAGTTAATCACATGAATAGGAAAACTATCTTAAGCCTCTTTGGGTGCGCTGCTTAAAAGTTAAAAATCTTTAAGTATAAGTCAGATGGCTAGATGAGTGGGTAGGTGAATTAGCTGAGGGATAGATGGGAGGGAGTGAAACCAAATACGGAACGCTGCATTGCCACACTGTGAGGAACCATCCTATGGTGTCCATGTCCAATTCTCTTTTCTCCTTTCCACCCTGTCTCATTCCATGGCCTCATCTTCTCACCCCTTTGCCCCCCTCTCAATCAGTTCTTAATATCTTTTAGATGTTCATTCAGGCTTTTTATCAATGCAGTGCAATAACTCTGCAAAGCAGAGCTTTAAGGGCAGGCAGTACATACGCATCGTCGTTGCTGCAACATTTGTTTTTAGGGGTAAATAGTAAATTAAATGGTATTTTTGTTATAAATCGGCATTGACCTTTTGAGAGTAAGGACCTTAAACGCCTTCGTAATTGCCGAAAATTCAGAGCGTAGGTGTTAACGCCTGATGTTGCGATGTACGGGAACGCGAGCTTTATTCATTGCTTTTATGCTATTAAATAAGTGACACGAATGTGAAGGAGAGCATGCAATGGTAGTAAAGGTTATTGCATTAATCCAATTAACAGACACAATTAGCATACTGTTTTCTTTGACGTGAAAGGGCTTGATTTGCTATTAGAGTGGGTAATGTTACAACAGCAAAGCATAAGTACGGCCTGTGGAGAATATGAAGCCCACCTAGCCAACTTACTGTTGACCAGGGAGTTAAATATCTACAATTTCAGCACATTACCAAAAACACTGAATAAACCTCATAAACGATGGATCCCTCAAATGCATTAAGGCATCCACGCATATTATGTTCTGGGTTGAGTTCACAGAATCATTTCAATAATCTGCCAATGTTAAACCTCACTGCAGCTTCTCAACTGGCCTCACAGTTCCCACTACTCTGCGGAATGTCTGTTTAATTATAACTGCAGAATTCCAACTTCCCGTTCCCTTTCAAACAGGTTACGCACTTACCTCTTTTATCTTGTTCCCTAGGCTCTTGAAAACAATTCACTGGCTAGATATGAAGATACTGTAACAGCAATGTCATAACTGAGACATTGCGGTCGAGGTTGCGATTCTTTAGTTGATGTGAATTTCGAAATGCGAGTTGCATTTGTCAACTACCTCTCATTAAAGAGGTATGCTTAACTAAACTTCGCTTTTATGGGCACTGCCACTCGAGCACGCATTATGGGTGATCTGCTAGTGGCATTTCCAATCGTCTTCGTTTATCCGTTGGCGAGCAAACTTGATTTTAGCCCCCCAAAGTTTGGCGTACCTTTATAAGGAAAAATTTTTATGAAGAATGGCGATCGGTTGAGTTCAGATGTGTGCACTGCAGATGAGGTGGTAAATGCTTCCTTTTGAAAACCGATTGATATTGCACCCCTGCCTAAGCTATTGCTCCAAGGTAAGGGCCGCGAGTTTTATTAATCGCCTGGAAGAAAACATTGCCTGTGCGTGCGGTCAGAGCGATTCCTTCTTAGCCAACATAGTAATTAAGTGTGGCGATAAAACTTATGCCCGCCAGTTTTGTTCAAAAATTCTGGTGATTAATAAGTTAGTGCAGAGGATTTGGAGTGCTTCTCGCTTCAATTAATTATGACCACTATAACAAGACATGATTTTAAGAATTTGTTCCAACTAGCAGCGAGGAATTGAAATGCAAATTTTAAGCCAGTTTGGCTTGATTTTAATCGGGTGTTGGCGTAATGTAATTCGGACCCTATTGTCAACACTTTCTGCTGCCCACATTTCGGAAGATAGGTTTTTTGAGTTATTGATTATCGACTAAATTTGTACCTCCACCTTGTAGCATCTTTACTTATCTGACTGCTTTTTAATTTGTCGCTTCCAATGATTATCAGATACTCATCCTCATTACACTGCAATCTCCCTGTACCTACAGAAGAGATATGCGATACGGTAAAGATCGTGGTCGACATTCTATCGGTGGATTGAGAAGACAACTTTACCTTTAACCTCTTGCTCCAGTACCATTAACACAGTCATCAAAGCTGAAATTAATAACACTCCTGCCTCCTTTTGCCTCTGTGGCGCACTCAGCGCTGTAATGGTTCGGTAGCTAGGATACCGCGTTTTGGTTGCAAGTTTTCACGTTCAGATCCCAGTACGACACCTTTTACGCCATCTCTTCCCCATCTCACTGCGTTCACTAACCCAACCACTCATGCACTCAGTCAGCTGATGATTCGTTTGCCACCTAGCTTACACAACATGTAGGAAGATGAAAGCGACAAAATTTAGTTAACCATCACACATTCAACATGTTTTATTCCGTGTTAGCGAATGCCATTTTATGTTGCTTCGAGCTGCAATGGCAGTGCAAATGACTATAAGAAGTATCGAAAGAAGCGATTGAACAACTGGCATCGTGTGCTCGCTCTACTAATATGTGTGACCTAATCGCAGTAAACGAATGCAATAAATAAATGAGTGGGAAGAAGAACATACAACCCACCTCTTGAGGTTCTCTCGAGTGCTTAGCTCAGGCCTTAAGACGAAAAATTCTGAATTCTGATCACATCTTAGCGGTATCGTCACTGCTGTTGTCACCATGACAGGTATTATGACAAACACTCCTCCTCCTCGTCCACCGTCACCGACTAGGATGTCGCCTCATAAGGTATCCCCCACAAACACGGCCTCTACCACTGTTACAGACGTAGAAGTGGTTAATATTTACGAGAACGTTGGCGTTACCGATTACCATTGCAAAGAATAGATCGATATGAGGATGAGGTGTACTGCATAATCGCAGCAAATAATGGCGATGAGGAGGAACAGGAGATGGAAGGAGAAGCAGTAGTCGTTGGTTCCGTGGCAATACCATGCCTGTCCAGCAACAAATAGCAGCAAGAAGGATAGGCGTACTGCCTACTTTGATGCTAGAGAGCGAGACATAGTAAATCGGACTAAAAGTGGGAGTAGAAAGTTATTATACTTAGTGGGAGGCTCGAGTCCACGTTATAAGGACGACGTCCTGACCTCCTGACCTGCCTCACGATCACCAATTCTATACTGCCAACTCTCTTTCACTCCTTTGCCTTTGAATTCACTCCCTTATATTCACTTCCCATGTGCTCCTCACCTTTCTACTTCCTTCACCAACTCTTCTTGCCAACCCTTATTCGTTAAGCAGATGTTATGCTTCGCCGCTATGACACACGGAGGGACATGTGCGATAGCTGAAGTATAAATTATGGAGTCATGCATTATTCCGGTTGACAGGGAGGCACTAGGAGACAAATGTTTAGCAGTGTCCGTAGATTAGACGTCATCTGGGTCAATGGGTGGGTGGATAGCATAATGCTATTTTGTTTTTCTGAAGGCCGACACCTAGGTTCGTTAGTTGGAACAGTCTAAGCTGTGTATTTGAGGTTCTAATGCATTCCCCGACATAATAATGCAGGGATAGTACTGATGAAAACAAATTTTTTTTCAGTGGCTAGCCGCTAGTAAACATGAAACTATCCACAAAGTTCATCCTTTTCTGATCCTTTTATATCTCACATTCACTTTGATGAGTGCTGCTCAGAGCATTAAGGGCCTTTCCCAATTTCGACTTTCGCATTGCAAACCCTTTCTCTTTCTTCCAGTAAGTTGGATTTGGGTGAAGACGACCCCTGCAACGTGGTCAGCGACCTCGCGCCACATGTGCCTACTGAGAGTATGCAAAGATTAATGGGCACCTTGTTGTGCAATCTCGAACCTGTCAAGATGCGCGGTATCAAGTAGCAGGGTATGCTGATGCTAATGATAGGCTAGAACCTCCAGTTATTGAGAGCCTGACAGAACTAACGCTGGGTGGGAACGTCTATCTACACGGTTATCTTGATGAACTAGTATCCGCATTCTATTATAGAGCCTTGAACTTTGAAGGCATGCTACTTGGGTGCTTTCGTTATATCTCTGTCGAAATAGGAAACTTTGTCAGAGACTATTTGAACTGTGCCATAGTTCTAATAGCATTCTCACCTTAATACTGCACTAGTACTTCTTTTCAATTAAAGGTATAGGTTTTCAAGAAGTCTTAAAACATTGTAAGACTATGAAAGGGTGTTCAGGATGCTCATCCTCTAGTAGACATAAGCCATAATGAGTCCATTGATGATCTTTAGAGCTGATTGCGCAAATTCGACCCTAAACGGAGAAATTCATAAAATTTCTTGTTACTAAATGAAAGACAAGTGGTTCGGAAAACGTCCTCATTTGCGGTTGTCCTTAAAACATGTGGCAATAAATAGAAATATCAAGGAATAATGTCGATGCGAACACGAAGTAAGTTCGAGCAGGCGAACGGATAAATTTGGTTAAGAATTTTTATTTTGATACGTGTTATAAGAAGCACGTTATAACTTTGAAGGGCACACCGTATTTTTTCTGCTGTGTCTCATGGCTACCTGATCTCTTTCAGTTAAAGGGATTGAGGGATCGCAACTTTTATCAAAGCCACGACTTTCCTCATAAGTCACAACGCACTAGTTCTATAAAAGCTTGCAAACATAGCATTTGAGGTCGCTAAAGTGCATTTGATTAAAGAGGAAGTTATCTTGCAGGACCCATGTTAGACATTCCTTTCAGTCCAATAATATGTCTGACTTTAGAGATGCCCTTCATCACTAGCGTCAAAGTAGCCTGCATGAAAGTGTCCCAGAGTCGCATGCCTCGGATCTGTTTAATATTCGACCCGTGACTCCTGACATTTTGTAGTGGACAAAATAGCAACGGTCGAACCAATCGACTGAAAGGTGGAAGGAATGGGTCACCTTTTAACCAGCATGTACTTTATGTGAGCGACTTTTGCTACTCATTGAAGCTAGTAGCACTTCACTTTGCAAAAAGAAAAGTGAATCGCGCTTTAAAACAAAAGCTGATAAGGGCCACCCAGAGGTGTTACACAAGTGCCGCAATCACTGAAACGCCTAATATGCACTTCGACTTATCCCAAATATCGAATGCTGGTAAACTCATTTGAAATGGAGGTTGAAGCCCTTCTAGTCTTCGCATTTCAAGCGATCGCTACCCCGAACCGTTGTTAATGGTAGCACGGGTGACAACAGGTGCTAAAGCAGTTTCTTACAGTTTTGAAATGCGCAATAACACTAATTTTGGATGAGTTCATATAAAATGGCGTGCGATGACCAAGAACGCTGACTACAAATTCCCCCTAGGGCTAGTGCTACCCTGTCTCGCAAATGCAAACTATCTTGCAGTTCAAGGCTTGTTCACCTCTGCACACCTTCATTTTCAAAAATTCACAGCCTCTTGTTCTGATGCTAGAAAGGTCGATGCAAAACATTTTGCAGATTGTATCCCTAATAAGGCTTTTACAAGCCTTTATTCCAACACCAATATAGTTCCGGGTAAATTACCTAGTTTAGCTGTGAAAAAACAAGACCCTGTTGCTCTGTAGGAATGCCAACTTTCTCTTTGGTAAATAAACATCAAAACCAGTTTCTTTTAATTGATTTTGGAAAACGGTTGCTTTATGAGGCACATTATGACCCCAATCCTATCTCTCCTTTAAAGCTCACCTATTCTTATTCCAGTAAAGGCCAATTTACTGCCCAGACCAACTCGGCAGGGCACAGGTAGTTCTACAAAAAGAATACCCTTTTATCTGACAATAGGAGATGCAACCCAATAACATTACAACTTATATTACTCTGCGCGGAGTAACACCTTGAATCAACTATGGCATCAATACCGCTGCCATTTTTACTGCTATGAGCCATTAACTTGATAAAACAGAAGGCCACTCCCTAAGCGGTCCTTGAGTAATTGCGGTTGACCAACTTTGATCCAGTTATCCATTTTGCAATTTTAAAGAAATGTCGATCCACTGAATACTTACACCGATTAGGCGCGCTATAGCATTTTGAGGGTGTAGAAACATCTATTCTCTACAAGTTTGTTGCACATAAAAGGCCTGGTAGTTAGGAGATGTGCTCAATTGCAGGCATTCTAATAAATATATTTTGTAAGTTTATAGCACAGGATGATATGTTCATGCGGATGGATTGAGTGTATTTGATGCAGAAGGAAGTGGTAAATCTGGCCGAAGCCAAGATTAAAATATTTTTCGTAAAACCCCACACAATGATCAAAAGCAAATGCATTTCGAGTTGTGCATATGCCATTGATAACGGAATGTGTACAACTGGTTGCCTCAACTAATCCCTACTGCTCATGCGTGCATTAAAACTGTCACCTGCGATGGTGATTAGCAAGATCGGGTCATAAACAAGTCCAGTTACGCTGCACACCAAATACACAGAGAGTTGTTTGCCACGGTAGCATCCCTTCTGAAGGCTGTGGCGGTAGGTTTGCTTATGCATGACATACCCCTCATTATGTTTTCAAAGAGGCTATTCCGTAACTAAGAGGAACCAGTTTGCCAGGGGCTGCATGATAAATATATGGTTCTTTTAAATGATGACATGGTACTCTGAGGTCAGATGTCTGAGTCAGAGCTAGCTTTCAAATCACCATCATTTTACATCATGCTACTTCACGGGCCCCTTGTAGCTTAGAATTGTCTGGTTGACCAAAAGTCTCAAATATGCTGATTGGTTGTCTCGATGGGAAAAATCGCAAGTGCAAACATAATATCAGCTCGGGTTCCACACTGCAATTAGCTACGATTACTTCAGAAACTTGTGTTGGCAAAGCGGAAGGTTAACTACCGAGTGCGCTTGGGACGGCACAAACCGTGATCCCTCTGTAATTCCTTTTAAACTACTGAATGCCAAGATTGATGTGATGCCTAAGACTTGAGGGTTGTCTCATATTTAAATAACTAAATATGTACTTTAGTGTCACGTATCTACTTAAAGCAGCCTAGAAACCCCATCGCATTCCTGTTCACTCATGGAAAGCTCCCCGTTTTACGATTTCTCAACTTTTTCGCTTTACAATTCAGTGTATCCATTGTCCCTACTATCGCCAAATATTGCTCGGCTCTCAGACCTATTCCTTAAATGCATACTCCAATGTTGCTGCCTTTTTCTTACCCAGTACTTACTATTAGATTCCAAGACCAGCTCTGTGAGTTGAAGCGTCTGTAGAAGGAGTCGTATCCTGATGAAGTTGTCAGTCTTTGTTGCCTAATTTCTTGCAATAGGCCACACCACACAAGATTCGGTGTTGTGCTGACCACAAGTGATTTTTTCTTTTAGAGTAGTGGGAATCATAGTCGAGATAATGAGAATGGCAAATGCCCTTACTTAATTAACTCGACTTAAATATGCACGGACTTTCGGACCAATAATGTGTTTGATTCAAAATAGCATCTGTGACAGTGTCAGTACCAAACAAATGACAAGTCACACCGGCGATTACATGAGGTCGGTGACGTACACATCGAGATGAGGATTTGTGTTACTCAACTCTAAACGGGACGTTGGGGACCGCTGATTACCTTAGGATGAGTTTATGGAGAAGCGAGATACTGCTTTTTCTGCTAATGTACTGACTTCGGACGCAGTCACAACGGCGTCATTTGCGATCCGTTTCATCACACCAAGCGCCTCTATGAAGCTGATCTAACAATTTATAGGGCAAAGTTCTTAATGTGCATGACTAGTATTAAGCAAGTTAGTAAAGAGTTCATGTCCGTTTAAAGATTGAGAAAGTATTTTGGAAGCTGACGCGCCAGGGATGAAAAAGGCAAATGTAGTGGAGAAGGCATGACTGCACTCAACTCCGGTGGAAGTTAGTTGAGGAGGCCCCTCTGTGCATCGTTCAACACCCTCACCTTGCGTAACTCTGGGATGCTTGCGCCTTTGGACGGTATACAGATTACTCTTCTAGGCATCTGTGTCAAACTTTGTCGAATTTTTCACTACTTATAACATTTCATGCGCTCACTTTAGTCGTATGAGAGGTACGCTTCCATGCCACTCTCATTTCCTCGCTTTTGCAATGCGTACCTTAGTAATACATGCACTAGCACCTTGCAATTGAGGCTATTCAATACGCCAAGAAGAAATGAGCACTGCCAACTGCGTAAAATGAGTCAGGACAACTTGCGATGTGGATGGTTTGGTTAAAGCTAAACCTTCAAATCTCCATCGATTCTCTCACTCATTGGCAGACTCAAGCGTTTCTGTAAGAAAGTCAATTCGTAATATACACAGCCCTTAATTAAAGAAGGCGCTACAATGGCAAGTACAGATGTAAATTGAGTAGGAATTGTGCCTGGTCCTTTAAGAATAACGGTGGTGTCTAACTTACCACCGTTTTCTAGTATGCTCCACATTCTAAATTATGGGGTAATTTGGGAATCAATGGGAAAGTGAATGCCAAATTTCAAATCGTGCAGTGCTTAGAGATTAAACTGCAGATTTTTTTGATAATGCAACCAAGCATGCCTCGAATGAGGGTTTAAGAAGAGGTTTGGATTAAGCATAATTGATAATGAGAGACGGGGATATTTAACAGCAGTCATGGACGGACTGAGGTGGCCATCTTAATGAATGCAACTTTGGAAAATTTTGGGGTGATAAACTAGTCCAAAATACCTGCAAATATTTAGAGTAGGTCATCCGCAATCACCACACCTATTCTCCTCTTGATGCATTGCTAAGCCGGTATGACTTCATTTTGAAGCCAGAAAACAGTTTAAAACACCCGCCGAAATCCGATTATACTACTCCGTGGATAGCAATGCCTATAAATTAGCTTCATTACCGCCACCGATGTCAGTCACCTTTTGGAATTGAATTAGTATTATACAAGATGATGCTTTATTCATACGAGAGCACATTATGCAGCGAATTTGGCCATCACTTCTGCGGAAATGGGGATTCCTAATGCAATGCCTGCCTAAGAAGAAGTAAGCTGTCAAATTATGCAGTTGTCAACTGGCACAGAAATCGACAATGCAAAATAGAGTTTGGGGGTGTAGACCGATTCTGATGACATAGACGGTCCCGAAGTTAATGTGTCACAGGCAGGATACTTTGGAGAATGTGATGACAAGGTAGAAAGGCCTGTGCAAAATGCGGTATGTACACTTAAGTTCTGTGGATCACAAGGTGGAGGATGCATGCTTGGAAGAGTCGGACAGATACGTGTGCATCCGGTTTCCTTCGCAAAAATTCTCACACGCGGGTCTAAGTGCGCGAACGAAAATGTTAAATTTACGGCAAAAATTTTGCAGGACTGGCAAGATCCCTATTCGCTGATACACTTTTGCTAAAAAGCTAGGCAGCAAAAGTAACCTGCACGAAAAATCTGCAATCTAGTGTGACGCTAAAAGCTCTGATAAGAACAATAAGTATAAAATGGTTTCCATTAAATAGGAATGAAAGTCTCGGGGAGGTCATCACTGATCCTTTAAAAAATAGTGCAAATATTGAGGTAGTTGAGGCTGTCTGCTTGAAATAAAAATGCACATCCTTAATCCCCGTATTTATTAAGAAGCTTAGGACTTCTTCTTTATAAATTTAATAAAGTTCTTCTCTTCAATGCCACGAACTGCACGCATTGAGAGGCAGCTGGGATTTAACAAAGGCTAGCGCATACTGTTGCTTGATAAACGCGTTTTTTCATGTTTGTGCACACTACATTGAGAAAACTGCGCTCAGCACACGGGCTAAGCCTTGAGCTCGTGCCTTCCATCAGACGATACTCTCAATTTGGCGAGTAAGGCACAAATTTAGTATGTGCTCTTCTAAAACCAATCGTAGAATCATCACAAAGGCAGCTGCAAACACGTGCATTAGGGTGTTGCCCTTAGTCCTCTCCGTTGCAATATTTCTATTCTTCCTAATCTTCTTGCCAAAAATGCAAAAGGTAAACAAACGAGCTACTTCCACTAGAATATGTCCAACTCATCAAGAACAGAGAGTAATTGTGGGTGGGCTCGATTAATTTGCTCTTGATCATCTCCATGCTTTCCAGTGAGAGAGGGTGGGAAAAATTACTGCGAAACTGGGCAGAGTAAACTAGCGGTTTCCACTAACGACCCCACCCGCTGTTACATACGTGTCTTGGACCAGTTTTTGTAAATCTTTGCTGTCTCAACAGTCATATCGGTTTTGACGTAAAGCGAAACTACTTCAAGCAATTGGCATCGATAAGATTCATGACACTGGTAAGTTTAAATGGCGAATTTATCCTCGTCCAACAAATTATTCGTACACACTAATCTACACGAAAGAGAACTTCAGATCGCGCTTTCCCACCATCTGAAGTTATTAAATAAGTGAGAATTAAAGCATTTTTTAGGTTAACAAACCACCAAAGTGACTCAGACTGGTTTGTTGCGATGTTTCCAGATTATCTTCTTAGCAAAAGAAGAAACCAGGTGCGAAAAGAGTCATGGGGACAATTTTGTGGTGCTTTCTTATAGAGAGATACAAACCGGTAATGGAATATAGCGCGTTGGTAGAGTGATTTCCTTCTTGAGAGAAGTTCTCTGTCCCTGACCACACACAATTCTGCTAGCTCAATGCTGCTCACTACTGTCCATTCCACGGCTGACGCTGCAAAATGGCGTGCGCAGTCTGATAAAGTTTAGCTCATACTCCTAATTCAACTGGTGACGATAATGTGGAAAAAATGCGCCAATCATAAGCAAGTAACCATGATGGGAGAATCGAGAAGACTAAAGTTAAGATAGTTGGAGGATATTGCTCCAGGACAAATATGCTCCTTGTTCCACTGCTTGTCATTTTGCCCTACCGATTGATGGCATGTGGCACTTTTATGACAAATTCTTGTGCGTCCCTTTAGGGCATCGACTAGGTAAGACTGTTTCCAACTTGATGTTTATAACTTTAGACAAAAGATGCAGCATTAATCCTTTGCGCCTAAAGCATGTGTTGTTTTTGTTTGCTTTTTGCTCGGGAAACAGCTTTGATGGTAAAGGAGGGAAGAGACGTGATTTTAGTTTAATCGGCATTGAATATCTGCCGCACATCATTATCGGTGAATAGTGTGAGCTAGATTTCAACAGCATTGCTGCATCTTCGCCGGTCTCGGAGTTTTACGGATGCCTGACCTGACACCTCTCCCTGAACTTGTGTTTCCTGTAGACATGGATTGATTTTGTCTTACCTTTGCTGCAACCTATTATTAAGTAGCGAACAGTAAATCATGGCGGTAAACGGATGAATGCTCTAGTCTGCATGATTGACGCTGACCACTCGCGTTGCTTCTACCTCCCCCCCTTCTCCACACACACACACACACACCAATTTCACGCTGATTTGAGTGAACGTCGTTCGTCGTGACTAAAACTGCACAGGTATGTTGACACCTCCACCTTCGTTCCTTTCATTTGCATCCTCCCTCCTTTTCACTCGACATGGAGGCGTGATTTGCCTGCTTTCATATCATGCGACTAACACCGTCGAGAGGGGCATCAGCGAACTTCTGTTTACCGGTTTTCTCATCGAGCATGCTACAGTAGTAATCAAAGGCGACGCATATCACCTCTACACTATACCTGCCTGACAAGAGGATGTCTTCCATTCCTTAAGACAAATTCACTCCAGTGCACACACTGCCTGTTCATGCAACGAAGGCGTCTGCGACAACATGGAAGCAACTGATTCTACACCAAGTGCATACAGACAACTAGGTTACTAAGTCCATGCCAACTGTATGTGTACACATTTGAGGGTTAGGTCGACTTCAGCAATCAAGTAGCCATCTCATCCGTTGGGTGATTTATCGCACGGTGGTTCAGATCGCACCTCGACAAAGGCTAAGCTCTCTTCAGGGCAATGATGATTCTATGGGTCAAGGTGCGTGAGAAGTGGAAATATTGCAGGAGCTCGTTGAATTATTTTTAGCAGACAGAGTAGATAATAGTGAGGGTGACCCAAATTAGCCAGAGAGCTAATCTACGATCCAAATGGGGTGGTGAACAGACTGCTGTACCTTAGATCAACTCAAAGATATTGTTCATTACGGCGGTGAAATTCTGCAAATAGTGGAAGTGAATGGAATCAACGACGCCTAATCTGCCACGTGCAGAAGCCATCGGTTATCTCGTGGCTATTTGACGGCGGTTGGGCTGCGTCCTTCCTGCTCATATTTCATCCCACGTATCCGCTATCATGGTTGGCAGAACTAAGGCAAGATTTCAACTTAAAATATTGTGCTTGCAATGGTTCCTTACGCATCATAAGGTTGGATTAGATAATTTCCGGCTTAGTAAGTCACTGTATGACGACGCGACCTGAGTCGTGTAGGTAGGAACGGTGTAGAGGTCGGCAGGGTGAATTAGAGCCGATAAGCCACTGGATTTTCAAAGGACACCAATGTGTGTTCCCAGCTGACACAGTGTCATGTGTTGAAAACATCCTACAAAACACGAGACGTCTTGTGATCAGTGCCGATGAGATATGGATTTATGCTCATATGTCAGCGAATGGGGGGGATGAGACAAAGTTGCATTGGACTTGGAACAAACATGGCATACACGCCAAAATGCAACAATCACAGTAAGCTATTTCAAATAGTTGAGGTTTTTATTGCCAAAATAAAGACCATTTTCGTGACTGCGAAGCTTATTACGGCATGCACTTATCTTTGATATTGGTAGCGTTCGAGTCCATAGTAGTAAAAGCTTTCACAAGAGTCTCATCCCGATTCGAACGCGATTTTCCTCTTCTAGTAGCGGACATGACATCAACCTGAAATGCACTTCCGAGTAAGCAGGCTAAACTTGCCAAAACCCAGTGAATGGGCAGTGAATATGAGCTGGGTGCCTGGTAGCAGCTCCTCGGAGATGTTGATTAGAAGTGTAGAAGCAGGATAATAACGCATTTGTAGGTAAAATCCGAGATCAAGGATGGTAGTGGCCGTACGCATGCAACTCAACCCGTCTTAAGGTAAGGTTCGCAACCTAAGTGCTTGATATTCCGAATTTGCACTTCAAATGCCATCTCCTTTGACTTATTTCTCCATCCATTAGTGATGGCTGCAATAAATAATATCTGACGGGCGTCAGATACCCCAAGTGCAAAGGATCTACCGGATGGGTTATACAGTCATAGTCTTAATGCCCATACGCATTCTCTAAAGATCTTTTTTGGCTGATGACATAATCCATACTTCTTCAGCACAGCAACACTTACTTATTTAAGCTGGATGCGTACACATTGGATACTTATTTGTTGCGCAATGATTAAAAATGCTACTTTCAGTGCTTTTAATCAAAACATGCGCTCCTAATGCCGCATCGCATTGAGTAAAGCATATGATTAGACGGGCATTTTTAATCCCGTGAAGTTGGTTACGATCAAATGTGGGTAAATATTAATGCGGTCTTCTCAAGCAAACAAGAACTGCACTTACTAAACTGCAATTATATAATCATCCTCAGCCATCAGAGGCAGGTCACGCGTTACCACACATTGAATTCTCAATGTAAATAAGGCCCTCTAATGAGACAAATTGCTATCAGCAAGCAGAACTCATGAGCGCATTTAAAGGTTTTTCTGATGATTGAGCGAGAGCAGTTAGCTGTTATTTCATAAGTGCTCCTGGATGTTTAGGAAAAGATAAGAGCCTGAGGCTAAAATGGAGAGGCAAAAAGCAAAAGTTTAAATGCCAAAAGTTAACCAAATGGAAGAGCAAGCACGTATTTTTAAGAGTTATGTTATCAATAAAGTATCGTCTAAAGTGACAAAATGAATGACATTGCACTTTTATTACGAAGCAATTAAGCATTTGAGCTTGACCGAACGGTTAGGTTTGCCATCTAGACCAACGTTAAGGGAGTCAAAGCTTGATTGCAGAAGTCGAGGCAAGGAATTGACTTTGCATTATTGGCTCCATTCAAAACGCTGTAGTGTTTTATTAACCCTGTTCAGTATTATATTTTGGCATTGACGAGATTGGAAATAAATGACAAAAATACAGTAGAGGGATGGTGAAAAATGAGCATAGGCGATTAATAAATGCAAACTCATCAAGAGAAACTTAAACAGTCGAAAACAAGGCAGATAATCTGCACGGAATTGAGCAAAGTGTTCCTGGGAAAGCAAGATTTTGGCATAGTTGGGAAAACAGCTATGCCAATTGCATGATGAGGGAATTAATACGAGGAGAGCAGGTATGAACACAATACAAAATTGTGCAAAGGTTTTGTTTTGATTGATAAACGTTTTTGATTGACTCGGGGTAAGATGAAAGAAGACAAATTCAAGCAATTGCATTTGGAAGCAACCGCGTCCTATTTTACATAAGTGTTTAGTGCGCATATCGCCAAGCATTCGATAACCGTCGGCGATGTTTATAGGATCAGATCAAATGAGTTGATTTCTTTAATGAAGCTAAGCAGGACCCATTCTGCCGTCAAAATTTGCTTCACTAATAGTCACTTTACTGTCCCACTTAATTTGATGAGTGAGTGCAGTAACTACGTAGCAGAACTTCTCAGCGACAAGATTTGGCGATAGCAAACACAGATTTTGCTAATTAGGACCAACATCATGGCCCTTGGAGGAGCAAATTACTTACATTTTTGCTCTTTTAAGGACCGAGTACAATGTACACCATCTTGCAGGGGCCAAGTTCAGCCGTGTTGACGATTTGTATGAATGGACGGTTAAGTGGAAGGGACATGGTGTCAGCATAACATTGCACTGTCCCTTTCCCCTCGGCAACCCACAATTATGATGAGAATGCTTTAGCCAAGATTGACAACTACGGCAAGGTCGATTACTAGACCAAGGCTAGTTTGGACGCTGTTTTTCTTCGATTAACCACGGCCAAAATCTACCCTATCTAGTTCTGCGCAGTCACACACTTCAGCAGTAGTCACATGATCAACATCGGTATTTTACAGCCAAATTTCTCTTTCGCGCCATTTTATCCGTAGTCACGTGATGATAGTGAAATGCTGCCTTTGACTTTTCATTTGCATCGCGTATCAGCTAATGTGATTCCTTACCTATTTTGACAGACACTGCTGATGGGCTGTTCATTGATTGGCACCTTAGTTTACTCGTAATCTAATTTAACCTTAAAATACTTATATCCCCACCTATCTCTGTCAGTTTTGGGTAGCATAAGCAGTTTTTTAGCGTCAGAATAATGGTTTGTTCTGAGAAGTCCTACATCGTTAATATGCTCACACATTGATGCCATCCATAGGAATTTGCTTTGTTAAAGTCTATTTATTCTGGTTATTTTTTTCAGCTTTGACGATCTGGCCCAATCATTCTCTTGACTATGCTGCTAAAAAGGCTGTAATCTTTCACAAGAAATTCGCACTCTTCATTCAAAATTTTTCATAGTTTTTAGTCAACGTGGCTAAGGGCTTAACTGTGCTAAATTTTATGGGCTAAGGCACTTAGCGGTCTGTATACTAAAAATTTATTATATCAGATGGTTGCGTCGGCATTCCATAACATGGGTGACTGCAAAAATAGCCTAAACCAAAGGAAGCTAGAG